>JAXIVD010003700.1:0-27500 GCA_036785275.1 Cancer borealis
CCCCCCCCCTTCCAAAAACCCCGAAATTTCTAGAGACCATTGATTATTGCAGGTTACAATTTTATATTAATCGTTGGTTGATTGATATATTATAAGTCCTCTCCTTCTGCCACACGACAGTATAACAATAAATAAAAACAAAATACAGCGAAAGAAAATATAATAATCTGAAAACGTGATAATTTCGTTACTATCTGTTGTCATTTGTCCTACAGTGACTCCATAACCATCAGATTAACGTAATTTATTCGAATTTACATGTGTATTCGTATATGTGTATTTGTATATGTCCATTTGTATTCGTATATGTCAATGTTAATCTGTCAGGGATCTGTATTGCATGTGTGTTTATTTGCCTTGAAATGAATGGTTGAACTTGTCTGTATTCCTTGCGCACACCTGAAGAGTAAACAGAGCGTCACGCTGTTAGTAGTGCCAACAAGTAAAACAAACGCATTATTACCTCTAAATGCAGAAATATATCAATAAAGATTACATTACTTTTTCATCTACTTCCTTAGCAAATGAAAAATATATTTCATTAACTGGTTCGGTGCTGCTTCACGTAATCATTCACATCTTGTTGTGACTTGAAAGGATTTGTATTAATGGATGATTGAATAAACAAATAACTCAATTAATAAATAAACAAATAAACAAATAAAATAATAAATAAATTAATTAATTAATAAATAAACTAAATAATCAGTTAATTAATTAATTAATTAATATATAAATTAATAAATATATTGATAAATTAATAAACTATTTATCTAATTAATGTATAAATGAATTAATTAATAAATTAATTAATAAATTAGTAAAAATAGAAGAAATAAACAAAAACAGTATTCAAGTAAGAAATCATCATGTTTCACAACCGTGGCATCAAAACACAAAGAAAGATTATACGTATTAGTTATTCTAGTTTACACAGTGATTTTGAAGACAAACACACTACAGAAACACATAAAGTTGGTGGTTGCGCAACAAGGTAAACAGTTTACCTTAGGTAAACACTTCCTCTGCATTCGATCAGCTTGAATCTTTGTCGTGTCAAGATTAGTAACCCTTCAGTAGGCTTACGACGGATAATGAGACTGGTGTGTTTAGGGAGGGAACATTTGACGCGTAGAAGGAAAATATGATGACACATACGAACAAATCATTGAAAATACGAAGAAACATAAACGATAATTCAAAATGTGCATTTAATAAGTACATTTTAAGCAGCATTTATTAACAATGTTAATAGAGCTAAGAAATAAATAGTTGTGTGGTAAGAATAAGGAGACGGTGACAGTCATACCTTGGGAAAAGTGTGATGATAAACATTTGATTTGAACACAGATAAACACTAGAGATGCATTAACACAAGCCTAAGTACCGCCTCCACTGCATCTATTATTCAAGATTTTTTCCTGACCTTGACCCTTGACATTAAACTTTACACAAATAATGGAGTTTGTAATTTGAATAGAGTTCAAGTTGGTGAGGTTTTACAAAGTTGTGATGCCTTGTGAGAGTTATGAATCCTTAAGGTCGGCAGCAAGCTTGGAGTTGGAACCCCTGATGGTGGCGCCACAGACAGAGGACAATGGTAATACAAATAGCAACTTGAAATTTTCCCTCACCTTCACTTATGACCTTGACCTTACAAAAAGTAATAGAGTTCTTGGATATGAGAACATGTTAATAAAGTTCCATGCGGTTGCGATACATGGTGATGTCTGGGTGTTGTTACCATACCGACCGATAAAAAAATAAGTGATTACATAACCACTCGCTCAAGTTCATTAGCGAAGGTGATAAGAAGACAGCAATGGAAGATACATGAATAAACAAACATCAACCGACAGGACTTATTGAAGAGGAGACACCAGACTTACTATAAAAGGAAAGAGTTTTGTTTATATTATTTAGGTGGCTACAGGAAGAAGACAAAGGGTACAAAAGAGGATAGACCACAAAGAATACACACAAACACACATACAAAAACACCCACACACACACACACACACACACACGCATACACACATACAAATAACATACATACAGTGGAATAAACCCATGCCATGTTATTCGTCACCTCGACAACAATATTTCTAACACATAAGCACCTTGCAACCATGAACTGTGTGTGTGTGTGTGTGGTGTGTGTGTGTGTGTGTGTGTGTGTGTGTGTGTGTGTGTGTGTGTGTGTGTCTGTGTGTGTGTGTGTCTGTGTGTGTGTGTGTGTGTGTGTGTGTGTGTGTGTGTGTGTGTGTGTGTGTGTGTGTGTGTGTGTGTGTGTGTGTGTGTGTGTGTGTGTGTGTGTGTGTGTGTGGTGCAATAGTTACTACATTTTGCCAACATTCCCTTTCACATCGTCACATTCCCTACAGTAACGGCAACGACCGCCTCTCACCCACGGCAACGGAGCCTTACGCATCACGAACGTCATTACATACACACGGACGGACCGACATTGCATGAATTCTTAAAGGATCTGCCGCGCGTATAAACACACACACACCTGCACAAACACACACACACACACACACACACACACACACACACACACACACAACACACACACACACACACACACACACACACACACACACACACAAGCAGACACACAGACACACATACACTTGCAAACACACAGCAAAAAAACAAATCAACGCATATAAACAAGCAGACATCCCCACCCAAGTAGACACACATCATCCTAAGCATGAGCGTGACGTTAACAAACCCTTACAACCCACCTTACGATGTATTATTCCTCCTACATTACCTGCACGCCACAATGCCATCAGTACTCGAGAAAAAATATATATGGATACAACCGATTACCATTGTGTATAATTATTTAGTATTGAGCACGATATAGTCCCACCAAAGAATTAATCAAAGAAGTAATAATGATGGAAGGATTAATTCATCTCTTAAGGTGCGTTGAAACTCATCTGTACAGGAAGTTTATATGTATATAAACACGCACACGACATGCACACGCACGCTAACACGCACGCACGCTCAAACACACACACATACACACGTACACGGGCACGTCAAAGGGAAGTACGTGTGCCAGTGTGCGTACGTGTGCGTTTTAGTGTGCATGTGTACTTGCATGCGTAAAAGAGAGAGAGAGAGAGAGAGAGAGAGAGAGAGAGAGAGAGAGAGAGAGAGAGAGAGAGAGAGAGAGAGAGAGAGAGAGAGAGAGAGAGAGAGAGAGAGAGAGAGAGAGAGAGAGAGAGAGAGAGAGAGAGAGAGAGAGAGAGAATCAGAATCAGAATCAGAATCAGAATGCTTTATTCCATTAATATATAATGGCTTTTCTCATAATAATAGTCATGTTACTAATAGTAAATATAATAATAATAATAATAATAATAATGATAATAATGATAATAATAATAATAATAATAATAATAATAATAATAATAATAATAATAATAATTATAGTAATAACAGGTTACATAGGCTACATGATGAGATATAGTAATGTGGTGCGATATAGATAACTTATTCACTAAATGTCACTACATATATAGAGTCGTAATGAAATGTAGTTACAGTGTATGTTGTTTTAGTGTTTTTGTTTTTAACTGAAGCCATCCTCTAGGGCGTAAGTAGTTAGGGCTTTTTTAAAACTTGTGAGCGATGGAAGTTCTTTTATATTAGAAGGAGCTTGTTCCAATCCCTCGGTCCACTTACTAATATAGAACGTGCACCATTGTCTGTTTTCACTCTTGGAACAAATAGATCTCTGTTTTGTCTCGTTGTATGTTCATTATTTTGTATCTGTGTTATACATGGTAAGTTTAACAGCCATTCAGGATAGTACTTATGGGTCACTTTATACACCATCACACAATGATCGAATTTCACTTTCTCTTCATCTTCAGCCACTTGAGTTCTTGGATCACTGGAGTCGCGCGGTCGCGTCTTTTGTAACCTCCAGCAGCAACTTTGGCAGCAAAGTTTTGTAGTCTCTGTACTTGCTGCATGAGGGTATCATTAGTGCTGCCCCATATTTTCAGTCCGTAATTGATTAAGCTTAACACTAGTGTATGTATAACAATCACTCTGGTGTCCTTGTCGAATATGTCTGCAAATCTGTTTATAACATCAGAACTCCTGTTACCTTCTTAGTGAGTTGGTGTATGTGTGTGTTGAATGTCATGTATCTATCAAAGTAAACACCCAATATTTTTACATGCTTGCTTACAGAGATAACATTTCCGTCAACGTTGATGGTCATATCGTCTGGTACGCTCGATAGGAATTGCCGTGTGCCGATAAGTATAAATTGAGTTTTGTTAGCATTTAACATAAGACCGCTTTTTAGGAAGTAGGTCCTGGCATTCGACAGAGAGAGAATATGTGTAATTTTATAAGTTATGCAGGATTAGGGATGCATGGAAGTAATATACATCTATTTAGATAAGAATAAAATTGTGACAACCACCACATCTTTAATGCATCAATTGTGTCGCGGTGGAGTGAGGGAGGAAGCATCTTGGTGTGTGCTCGATATAGTGAGGGAGTGAGTCTGTGTTAGTGTGTGGGGAAAGGGGAGGAGGGTGGGGGGGAGAGGATAGGGTCACGCTGCCATAATTGTAGTGAAACGGTGCGGTAAATGTGGCAGAAAAGAGTGGGTAGGGAGAACGCGAGGAGAACAAAAAAAATAACAGGAGGAGACTATCAGAATGGGGAGGAATTCCAGTTGTGGTATTGGAACTATTGTTGTTATTTGCAGTTTTCCATGTGGTGCGGTGCGGCTTGTCTCCCTGGTGAAGCTTAGCATGCTTGCTGAGTTTATGTAGTGGTGATGGTGAGAGATGGTGATGACTGGTGGTAAAGATGGTGATAGTAGTGATGATAGCCGTTTTATTTGTGGTGTCTAATAGTGTTTAAGGATGATGATAATGACCATATCTATACGTAGAAGTGATGAAGAATAGTGTTTTGTTGGCACGGGTTGAGTTTCATCCCTCTTTAAAATCAACTAACAGAAATTCTCTCTCTCTCTCTCTCTCTCTCTCTCTCTCTCTCTCTCTCTCTCTCTCTCTCTCTCTCTCTCTCTCTCTCTCTCTCTCTCTCTCTCTCTCTCTCTCTCTCTCTCTCTATATATATATATATATATATATATATATATATATATATATATATATATATATATAATATATATATATATATATATATATATATCCCGTGAATTATGTTTCCTGTTCCTGTCTGTGATTTCGTATGAACCGCATTTAGAATTCCCTTCCAATCCTGGAGTTAAGCATTACCATTTCACATTTTTCTAAATAACTTCGAGGAACGCCCGCTTTCCCTCTGCATGACATTCTATTACTAGTTTCAATAACATAATTGTTTAACTATCTATAATGTGCATTTGAAGGGATACATTACTCTCTCCCTTAGTTTTAGTTTTTTCTCTATCAATTTTCTTTGTTCCAGCCCCTCCACATACATCTATACATGCCTCTCCTTCCTGTTTTTCCTTCTCTCTCCTATCTCTCTACCTATGGATGCTGTTTCTAAGCACACAATCACCATCGCCATTGGCTAAAACAGCTGTCATTGTTGTTGGTGTTTATCAATGCACTCCTTTATCCTACACTAGACACGTTACTAGAATAATCGTTTCTTAGTTGTCGTAACTCATTCTTCCCTTCCAACACCTACGGTCCCCAGCCTCTCACGTTCCCCATTCCCCTTTCTACTCTTCCCATTTCATCTTTCATCTTCTTTGTGTGTTTTTCCCTTCCTTTACCCTTTTTTTTCTTATCGTCCTCCGCCTCGTCCTCTCCCTCCGTCCCCAGCTGCACGCAACCTTAGCTAGGTGAGTGTTGCAATTCTCTCGTTGTGCAGGACGATGGGATGAAATAATGGTTGTGGAACACACACGCACACACTGGTGCGCGCACACACATACACACGCAAGCCCCCGGACATAAAAAAAAAGAAATATCATACATAAAACATAATATATCCACCATGAAAATAAACAAATACGTAGAGTAAGTATAATTTATAAACAAATTTGCACTGGAATAGCTAGACATATGAATGCACCTGGAAAATGTATGGATAAAAGTTTAAAAAAAGGGAAAATGTATGGAAATTCCAAAATACAAAATCGTAATAACATACAAAATAAATGTGAATATACTGAAACAAGAACATAGAAAAAGAAATTGATTAGAGTGACCTTTTGACGTGTTAGAAAAAATACATGCAAGAAAAGAAAGGAAAAATCTATGACCCATGATAATTAGTAAACTAGTTAAAATGAGAAAAAAAATCCAACGATACCAGCAATACAAGGGAAAATAAAACAGAAATACAATTAATTACCTATTGTAAAAAAGTACGTCAATCTGTAGCTTGACTCATTAATTCTAACCTTTGCAACATATTGGATTTAAGTAAAACAACGAAACAAGATATGTTACAGATATCTCTCTCTCTCTCTATCTATCTATCTATCTGTCTATCTATCTATCTATATACATATATATATATATATATATATATATATATATATATATATATATATATATATATATATATATATATATGTATTATATAAATATGTCACAATAATATTGCAAGGAAATGCACTTTAGGAATCACAATTTTTTTCAATAGTAAAAAGACATCGTAGAGAAGCGCATTACTTTCTCTATCGAATCATCACAACTGCACTTTTTCTTCTGATCAGTTTTCACATCGGAAACAAATTCTACAGATAGACTACGTGTATCCTCGATTAATTATTTATTAGTATAATCTGACATGGTAATCTGATGTCACGAAAATTAATCCTCATTATTTCAAAATAATGATTGCCGTTTGCATGTGTGTGTGTGTGTGTGTGTGTGTGTGTGTGTGTGTGTGTGTGTGTGTGTGTGTGTGTGTGTGTGTGTGTGTGTGTGTGTGCGTGCGTGCGTGTGTGGTGTGTGTGTGTGTGTGTGTGTGTGTGTGTGTGTGTGTGTGTGTGTGTGTGTGTGTGTGTGTGTGTGTGTGTGTGTGTGTGTGTGTATGTGTGTGTGTGTGTGTGTGTGTGTGTGTGTGTGTGTGTGTGTGTGTGTGTGTGTGTGTGTGTGTGTGTGTGTGTGTGTGTGTATGTGAGATCATATGTACGTAGAGAGAGCAGGAGCGAGAGCGCGCGTGTACGAGCGATATATATATATATATATATATATATATATATATATATATATATATATATATATATATATATATATATACACATACATATGAAGGGGTAGTAGGTGAGTAAGAGATAGATAGATAGAATTCGTACTTATCTAAGAAATATCTTTAAAAAAATCTTTAACGTTCAAAATAACTTTTAACATGCGTGCACGAAGCAAAAGAAAGAACTTACGAAAAATAAAAATAATAGTTGAAAGAGAGGTAGAACAAAATTTGAAAGCAAGAAAGAAAGAGACTAGAAGGATGCTAAAAGATGTTGAAAGGAAAAGGGCAAAAAAATAAAAGAAAGAAAGAAGGAAAGGAGGAAAGAAAAAATGAAAAAATAAAATAAATTGGAACAAACTAAGAGGATGAAAAACGTACAAACGGGAACGACAATATATACATATATAAAATAAAAGAAGAGAGAGAGAGAGAGAGAGAGAGAGAGAGAGAGAGAGAGAAGAGAGAGAGAGAGAGAGAGAGAGAGAGAGAGAGAGAGAGAGAGAGAGAGAGAGAGAGAGAGAGAGAGAGAGAGAGAGAGAGAGAGAGAGAGAGAGAGAGAGAGAGAGAGAGAGGAGAGAGAGAGAGAGAGAGAGAGAGTGTGTGACGTTGTGCAAAGGAGTAAGGAAACACAGGAGAGGGAGAGGCAAAGATAGTGGTAGGTGGAACATGGAACAAATTGGGAGGGATGGAAAGTAGAAGGAATGGAGAGAGAGGAAGAAAGGAAAGAGAGAAAAGCGGGTAAGAGAGGAGGATTGGAGTGAGGGAAGGGAGGAGAGGATGGAAAAAGCGGGAAAAAACGAGAGAAATAGATAGATGAAGGTAAAGATCAGAAGAGGAAAAGGAAAGGTGGAAATATTTATGCTAGAAACAGAAGACAATAATTAACAAGATGGAAGGGAAGGTAGAGAGGTGAAATGAGGAGTAGGAGAAAGCAAGGAGCGAGGAATAGGGCAGGGAAGAAGTGAAGAAGCGGAAACCAGTACCAGTTGGCTCGTCTTGCAAACAAACAACGAAAAAAAGTAGACCAGAGGAGAGAAAAAAAGAGTATAGGCAAAGCAAAGTTAGCAGGACTGAAGGAAAGAGAGAGAGAGAGAGAGAGAGAGAGAGAGAGAGAGAGAGAGAGAGAGAGAGAGAGAGAGAGAGCGAGAGAGAAAGATAGAGAGAGATTGGAAAAAAAGGAGGTAGGATAGGAAATGGATGGAATGTGTTTTCGGGGAAGGAAGAGTAGCGGTGAGGATACAATTCCTTACATTCCTTCCCTATCCTGTACCTTCTGTCTCAACCTTCCCCTTCCTGTACTGAGACTAAACTAACCCAAGGGACAGCAAACTTCGAATAGGGTAGGGCTTGGGAGGGTTGTGTTAAAAGTGTGTGGTTACTTCTAGAGGTAGATTTTTTTTTCTCTCTCTCTCTCTTTCTCTTTCTCTTTCTCTTTCTCTTTCTCTCTCTATCTATCTATCTATCTATCTCTCTCTCTCTCTGGTGCTGTATTCTTATTAACGAGGCTTCAAGTCATTACGTGCGCCACCAGGTCGTTATCACACAAGCAATTAGTCTCTCAAATCGATCAGCAAGTCACGTTTAGACGGAGCGGCATTAAGTCTCAAATGTCAAGGCCAATGTTACTCCGCCATGACACTTTCAAGTCCATTCTTTCTTTTTTCTCTTTTTTAGACAAGGAAATGTGATGGACGTATAAAAGTTGGAAAGACAATGAATACGGGAGTACTAGATGATGTCATTTATAAAAGGGCTATAAAGATTAAAATAATGGCAATAAAAAAAAAAAGTCATTTTAGAACATGATTAAATACTACATGGAATGGCTCGGTACCATTCTGAGGGAAGTGAATTGCAAGTAATGAACTGTAACGTGATACTGTTTTTAAGATATTTATTCTTTTCTGAGTGTTGTGGTTGCGTGTGTCTAATGAAGAAAGTAAAAAAATTGTAGTATTGTTTACTAATGGAAGTTGAGTTAATTACGAGTTAATTTGTATTTTTCATGGAGGTCTTCGTAAAACATCAATATAAATCTCGGTATAATTCTGCTGATATTCCCTTTACACTGCTCATTATACCACGACATATCGATTTTCACATCATTATCTCTGCTTGGCACTTTTCACATTCATTTATTTATATACATATCTATTCATCTATTCATTTACTTAATCACACGAAACATCGATGTGCTCTTGGACAAAATAATCATATGGTTCTGAATGCACAACGAATTATGGCATTTATGTATTTCAAAGGTGCACATTAGCATCGCCTTCTGCACTGACCACCTGCCTGCGTGATGTTATAATTCAAGGCGTGATTAATGCGCAACACTCAGGTGATCCTCAACTAGGCACGGACAGCCAAGGAATATACAGTCATGCGATCTATGTAATTTTTGTTATTTTCATTAACATGCCACCTCCTTTCATGGATGTCAATAACATTCTAGAAATTTAGTTAATATGAGGATACTGCAGCAAGGATCAAAGGGATTGACGAGCACACACCCATATCACCAGCCAAACACACACACACACACACACACACACACACACACACACACACACACACACACACACACACACACACACACACACACACACACATGCTGGACTCATCTCTCACTGCAATGAACGGAGGGACGCAATTCATATGAGGCAAATCTCCATCATAAAGCGATGGTCGCATTTCATGGGTCACTTCCCACCACCAGGACTACCACCACCATCCCACCTCCACACCCAACACCTCCTCTTCATCTTCATCGTTCCAATTCCTCCTCCTCCCCCCTCCACCCCTCCACCAGCATCACCACCCGTTTGTTTACTAGGAGCGGTGTCAGGGTGAATATTGTACTCGCTGCCCCTCCCTGTGTCTCCTAATGAAGCTCATGCATACCATTACAGATTAACATACAAATTGGTCCAGCCGGAAGACACTCCTCACGCCTCCAAGCAATGGGAGGAAGAGGCTACCGATGATGGTTGTGAGTGGTGGCGGAGGTGGTGGTGGTGGTGGTGGTGGTGGTGGTGGTGTTGATATAATGGTGGTGATTAAGACAGTGGTGGTGCTGGGATGTAATCCTTTCCCTCAGAAGCCTCGGAATCCTGCTCATCGTTTTCTTTGTCATCGTAATGTCTGCTGTTATTTATGTTACCTCAATGGCTGCTTCATGTGTTACGGTAACTTCAACTAGTTGCTTGTACACACGAGGCTATACTTTATAATTGAATACAAAATTATAATCATTAAATCTTGGAAACAATAATTGACTATTTTGACTCCAAATAAAAATCTTATGATAGTTTTTTTTTTTCTGTACTCCCTAAATATTTATAAACATGAACTAAGAATATGATCAAAAATGTGCTCCGCGTGTGTGCCATCCTCCTCCTCTTAACTTCTTGTCTTCAATAAGAGGATTTATTTTACTACCAGGAAACTTTTCTATTCAATTCCATAGAGCAAGACAAGTATTTATGGTGAGATTAGATGAGAATTCTTACTAAACGTATCATCCTACCACGGTTGGGTCCAAGTACAGGCGATTGTACTTAAGTACAAGTCCTAGTACCTCGATATTTTTTCAAGTATAAGAATAAGTGCAAGTACAGTCACTTTGATATGTGATTAAGTCCAAGTCCAAGTACATATCCTTGGACTTAAGTACAAGTACTTTATGTGATAAAAAAAACACCTATCAGATTCGTAAAGCACTAAAGTTAGTAGTTTTCGTATATAAATATTAATGAGTAAACTGTTATTCTATGTTTTCATTGCCCCTCCACACTAATTTCACACACACACACACACACACACACACACACACACACACACACACACACACACACACACACACACACACACACACACACACACACACACACACACACACACACACACACACACACACACACACACACACACACATACTGGCCTTGCATTCTCCCTCCTCATCACCAGAGAACGACCACTCAAATATGAAAGGCAACACTTACGAGGCAGAAACAGTGGCACTCAAAACATGATTTATAATTTTTCTCCCTCATTTCCAACAACTCCTTGTCAACGCACATGCCTTTTTATAGCTGTTCAAAGCGACCACATGCCACTAAAATAACGTGGCCATTACTCAGAGACGCTGGTAATGGTGCATTTACAATGTTATGACCAACACCATGACGAGGAGCGGCTGACGTACCCAACCTGCCTTCTGGTGTTCCTCGCATGCCGCCGCTGCTGCCTGGGTGAGGCTCTCACTCCAGGTGTGGTGCAGCTACAGATTAATATTTATCTAAATGATCATATAATTGGCAAGCATTCTCTCTCTCTCTCTCTCTCTCTCTCTCTCTCTCTCTCTCTCTCTCTCTCTCTCTCTCTCTCTCTCTCTCTCTCTCTCTCTCTCTCTTTCTCTCTCTCTCTCTCTCTCTCTCTCTCTCTCTCTCTCTCTCTCTCTCTCTCTCTCTCTCTCTCTCTCTCTCTCTCTCTCTCTCTCTCAATACAAACGAAAACACAGTAAAACATCAGAAAACTAAAAGAAAAGAAAAAAAAAAAAAAATGCATCGCAGGTAAAAAATTAATTCAATTGAAGTCTAGTAACAATAATAATAATAATAATAATAATAATAATAATAATAATAATAATAATAATAATAATAATAATAATAATAATAATAATGATAATAATAATAACAATTATAACAATAACAATAATAATAACAACAATAATCTGCAAAAATATCACACATTCCTCACTACATACATTTACTTAATTTTCATGAGTCTCTGTGCCGGCCAGGAAGGGCTGGAACGTGCTCAACATGGGATTATACAACACAAACTTATTCCGCCTAAATAATAAACAAATGAAAAGTTATTCCTTGAGTGTAAGAAAGAGAGAGAGAGAGAGAGACAGAGAGAGAGAGAGAGAGAGAGAGAGAGAGAGAGAGAGAAGAGAGAGAGAGAGAGAGAGAGAGAGAGAGAGAGAGAGAGAGAGAGAGAGAGAGAGAGAGAGAGAGAGAGAGAGAGAGAGAGAGAGAGAGAGAGAGAGAGAGAGAGAGAGAGAGAGAGAGAGAGAGAGAGAGAGAGAGAGAGAGAGAGAGAGAGAGACGCACACATGATTACATAAGTGTCCTCAGATTTCTTGAAAACCCCAACTAATGCAGCTTCTACGAGGCTCACAATTAAAACAAATGAAGGCGTGAACGCACTGGTTTACGTTTGCACAGGAATGGTGTATAGAATAAGGATGAGACTAAGCATTCTTTTTTTCTGTTGTGGTGCCCATGAAGATAAGGAAGATATAGTTAACAAGCTACACAACTGGAAAATAAAAGAAGATAAAGAGTAGGCAACGCTAACCTAATACAACATTCCCTCACCATCTTGTAAGTACTTCTATTATCGTAACGGGAGGTGTTTTACTGACTGTGTGTAATAGTAAAACACAAGGTGAGCGATTTACATCCAAACAATATTTAGTGACCTACAGTGAGCTGAACACACTCATTGGTGGCAACATCACAAAAAGAATACATTAGCCTAAGGGCTATTGACCACAATAAAATAACTGCATTCATGCAAAACAAATAGATAAATAAAATATATACAAAATAAAAACTACACACATAAAATCGAACAACAACATTAACAGTTGTGATTAAAAATACATGTAATCGCAGCACCTTGGTTTAAGGGTTCATTTGCATAAAAATAGCCTTTCCCTTATATGTTTAAAAGCGATATTTGCCAACGGTCATGTTGTAAATACCTTTGCCATAAGAAGTTACGAGGGGAGGAGGGGTGAATGCAGACATGAAACAGGACATCATACGTATGTACATCTCTCTCTCTCTCTCTCTCTCTCTCTCTCTCTCTCTCTCTCTCTCTCTCTCTCTCTCTCTCTCTCTCTCTCTCTCTCTCTCTCTCTCTCTCTCTCTCTCTCTCTCTCTCTCTCTCTCTCTCTCTCTCTAAATAAATTTCACTAGTGCAATTTGGGTCCCGTAGTTCGACACAGTTTTGAGTCATACACAAAGACACTGAATTTAACAACGTAATTTCAAAAGGTCAAGTGTGTGTGTGTGTGTGTGTGTGTGTGTGTGTGTGTGTGTGTGTGTGTGTGTGTGTGTGTGTGTGTGTGTGTGTGTGTGTGTGTGTGTGTGTGTGGTGTGTGTGTGTGTGTGTGTGGTGTGTGTGTGTGTGTGTGTGTGTGTGTGTGTGTGTGTGTGTGTGTGTGTGTGTGTGTGTGTGTGTGTGTATGAGTCTGTGTGTGTGTGTGTGTGTGTGTGTGTGTGTGTGTGTGTGTGTGTGTGTGTGTGTGTGTGTGTGTGTGTGTGTGTGTGTGTGTGTGTGTGTGTGTGTGTGTGTGTGTGTGTGTGTGTGTGTGTGTGTGTGTGTGTGTGTGTGTGTGTGTTTCTATTTTATTGTTGCATGCACGCTGGGAGATGTTTGACTGCCCTGCATTGAGTTGCGTTACGAAGCACCCACTCTTGCTGTTCCTTCTCTGCCAAGTCTCCAATATCACACACAGCGCTAAACGGCACAACAAGCCGATATAACGTCCTGTTCCGCTGCTACAACAAGTCCCGCTTCGTCAAGAGCAGAATTCCGGCTTTGTTTCATTGCCCGGATGCGTCTGTTTCATGCCTCAGGATCCGAATCGAAATGAATTACATCTACTATCCGGCTCAAAGTAGTCTCTCTCTGTCTCTGTCTGTTTGTCTGTCTCTCTCTCTCTATTTGTCTCTCCGTCTCTCTCACTCTCTCTCTCTCTCTCTCACTCTCACTCTCACTCTCACTCACACTCACACACACACACACACACACACACACACACACACACACACACACACACACACACACACACACACACACACACACACAGTATATAAAGCCGTGTCTATTATTATTTCATTCTTTGTTCTAGACCGTGCCAAGTCCCATTTTTGTTCGTGATGACCATTTTTGCATGTAAATTGGGGGCGTTAGTACCAAACATTGGGGTGAGGCTTGGGCCCTTACCCCTCTCTCCAGCCTGGGGGTAATTTTCTCTTATTCAGGCCATTTTCATATAAATATATATAAATTGTCCTTGTATTTTCTTTTTATGTCTGGTTTTACAAGAGCTGGGGAATATTTTTAGGGAATGCTTTTTTAATTAATTTATTTATTCTTTTTTTTTTTTATGTGTATGTATGTGTACGTGTATGCACATGTGCGTGAGCGTGTGACTGTGCATAGTACTTAAATGACAAACAAAAAACTCACAATGTCGCTTTGAAATGCAAGTGTGGTTTCTTTTATGATTCTATTTCCATTCCTTTTTTCTCTCATTTTTGCTGTACATCTATACTGAGTCGTATACACCCCTAAAGGTAGCTTATATATACCATAACAGCTATGGAAAGTCCTGGATGTATGAGGTAAGGTATGACGAATGAAAGGAACCAACGAGGAAGGCACACATAGTAGGAACCATTTGTGTTGGCTTAAGACCTATACATCCACATACCACCTGTGTGCTGAGCTGTTCCATATCCGTAACCTCCACGTAACCTCTATACTCTCACCTTCAAGTTCTGTACCTTGGTGAGTTCCATTTTTACACTTTAGCTGAGGTGGAAGGAGAGATAAAAGCCACTCAATACATGGTGGCTTCCTCACCCGTGCTTTCACTTAGCTCCCACATCACAGTAATTGTTTCCCCCATCCTCCATCCTCCTCTTCCTCCCCCATCCTCCTCCCTGCTCCTCAAAGGTCAACATACACTGACATTCAAAACAGCACGTTTGAGAGTCTCTAGGGAGCAACAGAGGTGAATGTGTTTTAGGGAAGCTTTCTTTTCTGTTTCTTTCGCTTTTTTTCACCCTGTACATTGGACTACCGAGACCTGTTATTATCGGTAATCCATCATGAGGCAGACACCACCTGCCTACCGCGTCCCCTCGCCGCACCCTTACGAAACCTTCACATTTCCCGTCTGCTCTATGTTCTGTTTCTTCTTGTCTGCTTCCACCCTCCCTTTCCTTCCTATTTCCTAAATACGTGTGTGTGTGTGTGTGTGTGTGTGTGTGTGTGTGTGTGTGTGTGTGTGTGTGTGTGTGTGTGTGTGTGTGTGTGTGTGTGTGTGTGTGTGTGTGTGTGTGTGTGTGTGTGTTTGTGTGTATATTAATACTTTCTTTTTCAATAGCACGTTAAGGTCAGTGAAAAGCTTCTAATCATGTATGCAACTGTTCGGATGTTGTCTGCTAACTATAAAGCAAGAGAGTGTAAGCTGATGTGAGGAAATAATAGTTTATAAATATTAAAGTGAATCTCTATGAATGCATTGAATAAAACACACAAAAAACACACAAACACAAACACATCCACACACACACACACACACACACACACACACACACACACACACACACACACACACACACACACACACACACACACGCACACACACACAGACACACACACACACACATACACACACACACACACACACACACACACACACACACACACACACACACACAAACACACACACAAACATAAACGCACACAAAAAACAGAGACAATCACTTTTCATCCATAAAGAAAATAAATGGTGTTTTATAAATGCATCATGGCATAAACGTTTTCATATCGACTAATACTCAAAGCAAACCAAAGCGATTTACCGTCAACTTGTTCATTTACACACAACTATAGACAATCCAGTTTATATTTTTAACTTTACTATGAACGGACCACTAGCATTTTGTTCGTAAAACTGGTTACCGTATTACCTGAATTCATTACTGCAAAAATTATATCAAAAGTATTACCTTGCATGCAACAACGAAAAATGTTATATATTATTGATAAATACAACTTTCTCGATAATTGTGTGGGTTTCCAATTGTAGGTATGTCGGTATTCACACACACACACACACACACACACACACACACACACACACACACACACACACACACACACACACACACACACATACACACACATACACACACACACACACACACACACACACACACACACACACACACACACACACACACACACACACACACACACACACACACACACACACACACACACACACACACACACACACACACACACACACACACACACACACACACACACACACACACACACACACACACACACCTATAAAGTCAAGAATAATAGAACCTGTTTTTTTCTTTAGGTTGTCATAAAAGAAGAAAATAATAACTAAAAACACATGCGTATCATGAGAGTATTTGGGAGTTAACTAGATTCCAGTTAAAATACATGACTTTTTTTAATGCACTTTTTGAAAAGTATCTTACAAAGTAGATTTTTTATATTTAATTTACTGTATTATGTAACGACTCGCTATAGCTGTGAATGTACGATATTTGAATGTATAATACTTCAAATGGCATACAAAATAAATAATGCTGCATATTAAACGTACTGTAAGCTGTGTATTTCCCTGTGAGTGGCGATTATCACGGAACCGTTTACACAACTATGGAAAAAGGATTATATAAATAGATGCATTGAAAAACCTTTTGAACATATACACATAGACTATTCATCTTGCTGTGAGCTCTTTTAATAAAAACTCATCAGCATATTAGTATTCGTCTATAAATACAATATCTAAAACTATAGATAGTGTTATTAATGCATGATTAGAATATTTAACAACATATTTTCATCTGATGAGACCCCAACTTACACCATTACCGGAAAAAACATCACGTTAAGTTAATTTAGATTCATTAGTACACGTCATTTTTGTATCATGACAAGGTGATAACAAAGCTTCGCCGTGGTCAGTTGAGGTATCTGCATAAGATTCGTACTGAAACATTAAAATTCGAGATATAATAAAATACAAATAATCAGCAAGAGACATGTAATTGTTTTCTTTGTTTACGTATAAATGTTTGAAATGTATTGCGCGGAGGAATATACTTTCAATGAATACACTAAAAAATTCATAAGGCGTAGTAGAGTTTGCATCAACGTCTGTCCTCAGTACAGTAAGAACCTCGAGGAAAGAGAACAAAAGCCTACATTTGTAAATACATGATAAGTTTTCTGTCACCATTTCTTCACTTAGTTTCCAAAGTCTATATACCACTTCGGAAACCTTCGCCACCGAATATCTAATACATAAACACACACAAAAAAAAAAATCACATACACACAATATCACGCACACGCACAACACATACGCACACAAACACACACAGACTGAATGCATACCATACCATACCTGAATAGTCTTTACAACTCGATGCATTGTAACTTTTGTGGAGTAGTAGACGTTTGGAACACTATCTGCTCTGACCAGGAATTTTACACCGAAAGTTTTGAAAATTTCCAGGATGTTGGTAGTCATAAACAAGATCTCCGTGCAACTTGGTAACAAAAACTCGAATAATGTATGCAAATGAACGTTCGTGTTCGTGGCTTAAACAATTCCATCTTGTCACTATTGAGACAAAAAAGATAAGAAAATAGCTTCACACTTTCTTTCTCTGTAATCGTATACGTGTTTTACGAAACTTTACCTGACATTTAAGTACCTTGACGTGACATTATACTTTGCAGGATGTATTGAGGTAAAGATTCATGACCTGATTGACGTTAAGCTATTTATGATATCAATGCAAGTAATGAATTGTAACGTGACGCAATGCCATCAATTGCAATGGGTAACAATTGAATAAGACATGTTGTTGGTGTCAGCACTGCTAAACATAACACACTAAAGCTCTCTTAGTATATGAAGTGATTAGAACAAAAATTATCGTTTTATTGAAATTGTTCCTTTACAAATTTACTCATAATATAGGAAATATAGATTTGCCTTCATCAGTCGAACATTAGATTTAGTAGTCTATGACCAAAAAACATTAGTTTATGAGAGATTAAAACAAATGATTTCCTCAAATGTACGCATGGTATTTCCAAATACCAAATGTGTCTCTTTTCCAAAATAGGTCAGTGGCGTAACATATGCCCTTTTCCAATGGGTGGCAGACTACAAAGTAACAGTCAAGAGTTATGTGTGGTTACTTTTAAAAAGATATTATACGTATAATGTGAGGAAAGGTGCGTGGCTTAGGCAGCAAAACATGGTTGTCTTAGGCGGGACTTTTTCATACAGCAGCAATGTAATGATGATGATAGACGTTGAGCTTGTGGTGAGAAGCGACCATAAACTCAAAAGATGACGTATCGTTCAGTAATTGTTACGTGAATCAACAACAAACGCAATGATGAAGATAATGATAATAATAATGATAATATTAATAATGATAATTATATTAATAATAATAATAAGGATAATAATAATAATAATAATAATAATAATAATAATAATAATAATGATAATAATAATAACAATAATAATAGTAATAATGTGCCATATCCAAACCTATTAGAAAATGTCACAAAAAATAATCATAATATCAATGGCATGAATTTTTCCTGATGTCTATATAGCCTTCCATAGTGTGTCTCCCAGTTCAAACTGACTCATGGTAATTATGTAACAAAACATAAGTTAAATGGAGAGAAATTTCAATGCTCTCTCCCCGACAACGGTGACGGGTGGCAGGTGGAGGCAAGATAAACACAAGGGTCGTGCACACCTGCTAATTATCCGGACATAAAGGCCGCTAATTGGGAACCGCTGCAAGAGAACAATGTGGAACAGCCCGGAGCAGGTGACTCCTTGCACACTCTCCCCTCTAACAGCCTTTCAGCTCCAAGTACACATACCTAAACAGAAACAGACAGACAGACGCACACATGCACACAAACACACACACGCGCACACACACACACACACACACACACACACACACACACACACACACACACACACACACACACACACACACACACACACACACAAACACACACACACACACACACACACACACACACACACACACACACACACACACACACACACACACACACACATTTGGAGCTCACTTTAACACAGATGACCTTAAAAAATAGCAAGTTAAATACCATGCTGTTAAATACCATGCTGTTCAATCTACCGCAAAGGTTACCACGAAACACTACTAACATTCTCAAAATAACGGTGGAAATACTTTACACCCTTGATGAAGAAGAAAAGAAAAGTTGACATTGATGCATGATGAAAAATGAGCTGAATAAGATTTAAACTCAGTAGATGTATCCATATAATTATGATGACTAGAAAAAGAGAGGGGAAGAGAAAATTAGGATAAAATTTTTGAGCTTTAAGAGAAGATTGAAAACATGGTGGATCGGCGGGGTTCAGTACCAGTGGGAGGGGGAGAGGCTACTGGGACTGATTGACTAACATAATTCCGGAGCGAACAAACGACAGGATGAAGTTAATTTTAAAAAGGACGGAGCAGCGACATCACTGCTCTACCCGCCAGTAAATTAATTTAATCAAAAAGTGTCCCTAATGAAGTGAAAATCAATTACCATGATTGATATATATTCTTTTGCTGCAAACTACTGAGAGACCGGGACCTGATCATCAAAACCCAACAGCTGGCTAGTACACAGATAACGAAAGAGTATAACTAACACTTAAATCACACCAAACAACATTTTCATTTTAATATAGAAAATATCAGCAGAAAGTCATATCAAAATCATGGTATAAGAGCAGCTCATCAATACCATCAACAAAAGACTAAGAATGTCCAGACTAGCCAATGTCTCATACCATTACTTCCTATCGACTCGCAAACAGGAAGGTACACATATTCCCTTGCGGTGTCACTTCCTACAATGGTAATAGTAAGGACAAGAGACAAGAAAACCAGATAACACAACAGACTCACTCACTGATTCCCAAGCTACGGACGACAGAAGGTGGAAAGATGAGACAACAGTATGAAGGGAGAATTTAGATGAGATTTAAAAAGACTACGGAAGGTTTTTGAGGAGTTGAAGAAAATGGGTGACAATGATAAAGTATATATAGACGAAGTGATACATAATGATAAAGATTATAATGTGTGGAGTATGGGGTGAGGGGTGACAACGCTACGGCTCCTCATTAATCACCCTGACGTAACACAAAGACCCATTAGGTGACAGGGACGCGAACCACACCGCAGCGCTGGGTACAAGCATCGATTGCGAGGGGAGGAAAGGCAGAGAGGGGAAGGCACTGAGAGGAAATAGGAGCGAGTAAGCAGAAAAAAATATATAGATCCACAAGTTCTTTCTCTCTCTCTCTTTTTTCTCTCTCTCTCTCTCTCTCTCTCTCTCTCTCTCTCTCTCTCGCTCTCTCGCTTTCTCTTTCTCTCTCTCTCTCTCTCTCTCTCTCTCTCTCTCTCTCTCTCTCTCTCTCTCTCTCTCTCTCTCTCTCTCTCTCTCTCTCTCTCTCTCTCTCTCTCTCTCTCTCTCTCTCTCTCTCTCTCTCTCTCTCTCTCTCTCTCTCTCTCTCTCTCTCTCTCTCTCTCTCTCTCTCTCTCTCTCTCATCACAGACAAATAAATGTTTAGCTAATCGAACACATTATACAAATGACTTTAGCAAATTTCAAATACTTTTCACTGACAATTTATTTCATATATTTTCTCATGTTTTCAGCCTTGATGTTTTCTTGCTCCTCTTTCATATGACCTTTCTTGCTATTATGACGTGTTGTTGCAGTTCTCTCATATACACCATTTCAATTCAACATTTTTTTCTTCATTTTTATGGCTTCTGTTTCCAGTTGATTTCAAATATGTCCATCTACGTCTCGTTTATTTCCTCTTAGTTACATCTCATGAACTTTTCTTTACTCAAATGACGTTCCTTTTCTCATTCTCTTCATAATAATTACTTAATCTCAATTTTATATAATAGTTCATAACCACATATTTTTTCTTGTCATATTTGCATTTTATTTCAGTCATCTGCGTCACGTTTTCTTTTCTCTTCAAACACGTCTTATCTTGTCAACACACCTAGCCTTTCCCCCGACCCTAATTAGCCCCCTACCCCCACCCTCAGCCTCAGCCCCAGCCCCAGCCAGCCTCTTCCCATCAGGTGCTCATCTCATCACCTGGTGTTCTTCGTCCCTAAACCTGCTATGTCCGGCTTACGACGCTTAACGAGAAAGACAAAAGGATCGTCTCAAGTTTAAATGGGTCTTGTATCGAATAGGAACTTTTGCAATTATCCGACATACCCTTTGATGCACACCCCTTTCCCTCCACCTTTTCCAACCAGTGTTCTACCCTCTCACCCGATCTTCCCTCCCTTTCTTTCTTACACTCCCTCACCAAAAATACCAGCGGATGAAAAAAAAAATATCCGTGTTCAGTGGTAAGAGAGATTGAAGGGAAGAGAAAAAATGTAAATGGAATGAATAATGAGAAGAGAGTAGATGAAGGAATGAAGAAGTGGGGAGAAAGAAACCTACCAAATAAGTTGGATAAAAAAGAAAGGAAGTGTTATTTATTCACGGAGGTTCGGTTCGGTGTAGTAGCCATAAAAAATAAAGCAGGTGAGACTGGGATAACCTTGTGTATAATGGAGGAAGGCGGTCAAGGATGTGGAGTGACAGCTAGTGACGAGAATAACGTGAGCAATAGGAAGAGAGGAAGGCAGGGAGTGGCTTGCTACGGAATGGCTGGTTTTAATTTTGTACAAACCTAAAGAGACTATTATACCAATCAAATATATTTTTTATCTATATATACTGTTTTAGCGCTTATGTATACAGAACTTCAAGATGCAGATACACTTAATATGCATGTATACGTGTATATTTATGGCCACATTAAAAGGCTATATAATAAGTTTGAATGCTGGTAGTGTCGAGGGTAGCAAGTCACTGGGATGATGTAATGGCTACCAGTGGTGAGCACAAGGCTTGACCTTCGTTATTTCACCGACCTTGGAAAGGAACTACCACGCTTCTATTGGCATTTTCACGAGAGTCGACAAGGTAACAAAGTTCAATTAAACCTAAATCATTAAGCTTCCTAAACTTCTGGTAAAGCTAACTACGAAACCTTACTAATGATTATTTATTTGTTTATTTAATGATTAGAATTCCTTATTATATTCCCTGAGTACTTTACGAAACTTTACAGCTAGTTGTTTCATGCTAATTAGCTAAACTCATAGCTTATAAATGATACTTATTGGATAGTAGAGAGTACATATTGTAACTGGAAGATATGTTTTGATCAATTATTTACCTCCATGATTAAGTAACTAAAATTCTATCTATTGTCTAACCTTTGTTGCTTAAAAATTTATTTGCGTTTTCACAAGAGGGTGATCAAATTATTAAAGAATTGATGTGTATTATATAAAGCTTTATGTTCTAGAATTAAATTATGTAAGGTGAGTTAAAATCAAAATGTAGGTTAAAAATGTTACATAAGTGATATTTCACGTATGGGGTAAATAAAAAATTAGTGTAGAAATCAATGACTCAATGTGACAAACAATTCTAAATAAAAGTGTCATGTTTTCAGTAAAGCTAAAACAATTCTTTTTTAAGTTTGAAATAGTAAGCGTCGTAAAATAGCAGCATAAGTACGTTACATAAAGCGATAACACCCAACATAAACAGAGATGAATATGCAGCCAGAGAGCAAGACAAAACACAATAACTATTTCCCTTGCAACATGAGAATACTGGCCGCTTAGATCACCATTGCACTAACCTTGAACTTGCAATACAATTATCTCTCTCTCTCTCTCTCTCTCTCTCTCTCTCTCTCTCTCTCTCTCTCTCTCTCTCTCTCTCTCTCTCTCTCTCTCTCTCTCTCTCTCTCTCTCTCTCTCTCTCTCTCTCTCTCTCTCTCTCTCTCTCTCTCTCTCTCTCTCTATTCACGCAGCAATATACAGCAACACACACAACAGCATTACAACACAATACCTACACTTCTTCGTTATCTTTTACTTGTTACACCTCCTAGTCCTTGCCCGGAATAGTCCCCTAACTCGCAAATCCACATCGTGTATCCTGCTCAAAAGGGGTTTAGGAGGAAGTGAAGCAGGATATAGGAAGGGAGACTTACTTATGTGTGGGAAGTAATGTCCTACAGATGAAGTAGGGTTTGTAATATTATGAGTCCCGGTCCCAGGTGCTCTCTAAAAAGATATTGGAACTGTGTGTGTGTGTGTGTGTGTGTGTGTGTGTGTGTGTGTGTGTGTGTGTGTGTGTGTGTGTGTGTGTGTGTGTGTGTGTGTGTGTGTGTGTGTGTGTGTGTGTGTGTGTGTGTGTGTGTGTGTGTGTGTGTGTGTGTGTGTGTGTGTGTGTGTGTGTGTGTGTGTGTGTGTGTGTGTGTGTGTGTGTGTAATGTGCAGCACCATGAACACTTTGCTGTGGTGTCTCGCTGCATAATCGCACAGCCCCCCGTTGCCAGCCTCGTAGACGTGATATTGAAAGAGGTCAAACGAACGCGACTTTGGCAGTCAACTCTGCACTTAGGATTTCACGGCGTCGCAATCCCTTCATTAAGCTCTAAGTATCACTGCGCTATAACATTAACCCTTAAGATAATGCAGCTGTTATAACTTATCATAATTTCGTTCAGTACAATACCTGTTCCACATTGCTATAAAAAAAAAGTTTGGTTGGTTGGTTGTTTGTCTATAGTGTCTCCATCTAGGGGACACACGGGCCATCTAGAGCCCGTCAATGTTGTGCGTTGGAAAGAAGTTGTCAATAGCATGTGCTAGCTATAAGTATAAGGTGTATTTCCAATATTTACTGATAATTTGGAACCAAAAAGATATCATCACAAGCTTCATATTATAAAGCATCATATTGTGAGTTGAGAGAATGAAGCGAGAGGCTTTGATCGGATCTACATTTACACAACGAATTGCTAAATAGTAATCATTTAGAAACAGCCTGACCTTTACAATGTTTACCTCGTACACAAGGCGTGGCTCTCCTTAGCTTATTCATAGCCCAAGAGGCACATTACCTCACAATGGCACTGTCTCTTTCCTCCTCTCTACTATGGCACTCTGAGCTATGGCACCATCTTCTCATCTGGCTCTCTAGGGGTGCCATTCCTGGGTTACAGCAACACTCTGTCTCCTCCGTCCCCTGGTGACTCATTTAACTTCAGTCCCCCTAGCAGAGTACCAACCCTACCCTACCCTATGCCGACCCTCGTTCCTTCCTCATTGCAAAGGCCATTCGGTATTCCCTTGACTTCCAGTTTGTTCCTAATGATTAAACTGTAAGTCCATGTGTATTGCATTTCTAGAATAATCAATAAATAAGGTAATTATTTTCAATGCAATATATATATATATATATATATATATATATATATATATATATATATATATATATATGTAACTATTTTATAAGCCATATTAACTTTATATTGTCATATAGTTAATAAAAATACGTATTTCCTACTAGTAACCTGGATTGCGATGCTTCGGTGGTCCTTTAACGTTGCACCAGTTCAATTACATCATCTTTAGTTGCTCAGTCAAAAGCATCACAGATCATAAGACACACTTCAGTCCCGCAGTAATCTGATCGATTTCTACTCGTATTGAAACGTGTGATTATGTTTTGTATGGCTTGAGGAATCACATTCAATATTCCTCCATTCCTTCTTGACCCATACATTCTTCACATACACGCAGACACAGACAATCAGAAATACACACAGACACACAAACGCACACGCACACGCACACGCACACGCACACGCACACACACACACACACACACACACACACACACACACACACGCGCGCGCACCCACACAATAAAAAAAAAGAGAGAGAGAAAAAAAAAAAGAGAGATCTGCTTCCACTACACGTCGCTCACAAGCAAGTTCCGCCGAGGTAATGAGTTTGAAAGTCCATAGGAAAAAAAAAATTAATGCAAAAGCTGAATATCGATGAAGTGGTCACTGTCAATGGAATGGAAAGAAAACGTAAGCGCAAAGGAAACGAAGAGAAGGAAAGGAAAGGAGAACAGCGGCCATATGAGAATGAGGAATGGAAGAAGATGGGATAAGGGACAAACCACGAGGAGAGAAGGAAAGAAAAAATAAATTAAGAAGTGTCAGCAAGTTAGGAAAGACACTGCATTCCACTTACTCACTCCTAACTTTTTTTTTCTAAATCTTCCTTTTCCTTTCACTTTCTCATTGACTATACCTTCCTCCTCCACATGCATTCCTCCACACTCCAACTATTTCCAAGCCATCCATTCCACAGGTATTCCACGCACACTATAACAATCCACTCGCCCCTGCAAGCACTTACATTTGCAGTCTCCACGCCACTTCCACATCCCAGAAACTGTGCCACATCAGACCTAACCACTCCGCCACTTCTCCCTCAATCAGCACACCTAAATTGAACCTAATGGCGCCTGTGACACGGTAACTCATATCAAAACCAGTATCGACTACAGGTGTGCGTGTCTGTCTGTGTGTGTGTGTGTGTGTGTGTGTGTGTGTGTGTGTGTGTGTGTGTGTGTGTGTGTGTGTGTGTGTGTGTGTGTGTGTGTGTGTGTGTGTGTGTGTGTGTGTGTGTGTGTGTGTGTGTGTGTGTGTGTGTATGTGTGTGTGTGTGTGTGTGTGCGTGTATCCAGGTGTGTCGCGCCATAAATCAAGTGGCGCCTAAGGTCATTTGTCGTGAGTGGTGAGTCACGGGTGTATGGATTAACCAGGTGCGTCGTGCGGAGAGTGAGCATGACGAACGGCTGTCTGGGTTCGTGCCTTGCCCCACCAGACACCACAAACAATCCATTTCCTTTCGTTCGACACAACATTTTCTTCTATGAGCGGGAATATTTTCTTGTTATTTCTTTTCACAAGGTCGAAGTTCTTCCATTAGGCAATACACTGCTTTCACTTTACTGCCTCAATTCTTCTCCCCCTTTCTCTTCCACCCTCACCCTTCCCCTCTCCTGTCCCTCCTAGGCAACATTCACTTCAGGTATCCATTATTCAGACGCGCTTTCTGCCTTAACACTCATTCATGCTTTGAGACTGAGAACTACTTAATATGTTTCTAGAACTATTAAGCTCAACACTACGCACTACAGAGTTTGTTGTCAAGGATAAAAAGTAATCGCTAGTACTACAAACAGTGAGTAGTAGTAAGTGGCAACCAAAGGCGAAAAGAATGTTCATAAAAACTTATTGATTAACCGATTCAAATGAATACGTCTCAGGAACTTAAGTTATGGTATAGCACACAACTTCACAATGGAACGAGCGAAAATATTATAATTATATCTAAAAAAACGTTATAGCAATTTGGGAGGCCACGAATAATAATGAATAAACTATATATAGATAAAGAAAAATAAATAGAATACAAAAAATATAATTTCAAATCAAAATTAAAAGAGCGGAATATATATAATAGAAACAGATAACTTTCAAACAAACCCAACGAACTTTTACCTTCCATCTGAAGTGTAGGATACCAGGTTTTCCTTTAAAAAAAAAATAAACAGAAAAAAAAAGCTTTTTCGTGGCATATAAAACTGAATACGAAAAGAAAATACTAACACAGCTGCGGAAAAATACTAATAAGAATACGGAAAAAAATACCTCTAAAAATATATAGAATAATACCAAAATAAAATAAAAGTATACAAAAATAAACAAAAATAAAATATAGAAATATGAAAAAAAGAATTATCAAGAAAAAATTTACAACAAAATTCTTCTCTCCGTACTTTAAAAACCCAACATTCTCCTACACTACCAACACCAACCATGACGCATGTTTGACTCACAATAGCGAGTGTCATTGCCTTTAAATAATTACCAAAAACATAGTGAGTATATCTCTTTGCACTCAATAACACTACTTAAACATTACACACGTCTGAAATAAACAATACAAAAGCACAGATAACACCACGCCGCTCCATCATGATACTTATTGCATATGACACTTCTACTGGTCTGATAGTACTGAATCAGGTAAGGAGAATCCAAAACACTCTTGCTAAACGTCAATACAAATACTTACATGAGGTTGGTTTCTGAGATGACTTTGGGATCCTCTAGGTAACCCTCGCCAGAAACCTGCAAGTAATTACATCAGTCAGTTTCAGGCTCCACATATTACACAACACACCGAATGAAGATATCTGAGAATGGCAGCTAAACATATATAGGTTATAGGATGACTAACTAATTTTTCATTTTCTTGTCCTATTCTAAGTAGGTTATATCACCGATAGAAACACAGATATGCTTCAAGACATATTCAGTTATCTTCTTCAAGTAATATAAGTTCCATCTTTGA
>JAXIVD010003700.1:37500-40000 GCA_036785275.1 Cancer borealis
GTAGCATTTACGTATTATAAATTATTATAAATAGATTATAAATGAAAAAATAAATATCATACAGTGAACCAAGATAAATATACTACGTGGGTAGTTGTACAAAACACACCAATGACGTAAAAGTCACTGATTGCTCGGCACCAAAAATAAATGAAAAAAAGACAAAAAAAAACCAAGACTGCCCTGAGACCGAAAACAATATGAAGCCTTACCCAAGACGTAAACAGGGAAGGTAATGAAGGTTGTCCTTGACCTTCCATCACCACCTATAAAATTTCAAGGAGGAAGAGGCGAAGAAAGAGGAGGAGGAGGAGGAGGAGAATGAGGAGGAAGAAGAGGAGGAGGAGGAGGAAGAGGAAGAGGAAGAGGAGGAGGAGGAGGAGGAGGAGGAGGAGGAGGAGGAGGAGGAGGAGGAGGAGTGTAATAAGAGCAGGAAAACGCTTGTGGGGCCAAATATAATCTTGATGATAAGGCCAACCATCACCCGCACCACAACCACCACAAAAATCTCCTCCTCCTCCTCTTCTTCCTCTTCCTCCTCCTCCTCCACTCTCAGACGACCATACCCACACATGCTACCACCATCCCACTCACTCACTGAACACACACACATACACACGCACACGCACGCACACACACACACACACACACACACACACACACACACACACACACACACACACACACACACACACACACACACACACACACACACACACACACACACACACACACACACACACACACACACACACACACACACACACACACACACACACACACACACACACACACACACACACACACACACACACATATACACACATAATCATTATTACCAAACTTTCTCCTTTCCTTTCCTTTCTTTCCTTTCCTTTCCTCTCTCCTATAACAACCTTGTAAATGACATCACGACACCCACACCTGTCTGCACCACCACCACCATCACCACCACCAACACCACCACCACCACCACCACAAATACCACACACTTGATCCTGCAGAAACGTATGGTGGCTACAACAATGATTTCCTTCAATAACATCATAAACACAAGCTTTATAACGAACATTTTCAGCGGCAAATCACGTCACCAAGGATTGTTTACACTCCGCTACGCACACAACCACAACAAACAGGTCATAAAAGAGACTCTAGAGGCACTCCAGCACGGTTTAAGTCACGGCCTTAACCTAACCTCTAATCAGTCCACGTGTGTTGTATGAACCAACGAGGAGAGTCAAACAGCATTAAGTCCTGTGTCACCTCTAAACACGACAACTCCTTACGACTCCGTGCACATAATACATGGTGAAAATACGTTGATCATAGTGATATATTACAACGCCACAATACCATGATGTCAGTATTACAACCTCAGTGTTATAGCAAACCCAAACAATCTATAATATACATCCAAGGAAGACTGATAAAAAAAATATTCTACAGATGGATTGATAAACATGAGACCATAGACAGGAAAACACAACTCAAAATAGTTAATGAGCAAAATATAAAAAGTCAAAATCATAATCAACCTGCTGGTAATGTGAGTCTCATTTCTCTTCTTCATTCTCTTCCTTCTACAATCGCGTACCCTTATACCTCTTCCCTCCTCTTACCCCCTTCCGTTTTAATCAGCACCCTCCATCCTACCTCCAATAATCCGCCTACTCTCCTTTCTCCCTCGCTCTACCGATCCCTGAGTTCTATTATAAAGCCGCTAACTGAGCTGGGGCGGTGTATTATGGTCGCTAATGGAGTGCACAAGTTTTAATCGAGGTGGAAGATGTATGGACTATTTTTAGAGGCGACAGAAAGAGGGTTTCTAGTTTACATCCAAACAGCTGAAGGGCAATGGCTGAAAGGGAGACGATAACAGTTTTATTGTCAGTCTTACCCCGATGGGAGCAATAATTACTTCAACGGGAAAGGGGTTACGTATCTCTCTCTCTCTCTCTCTCTCTCTCTCTCTCTCTCTCTCTCTCTCTCTCTCTCTCTCTCTCTCTCTCTCTCTCTCTCTCTCTCTCTCTCTCTCTCTCTCTCTCTCTCTCTCTCTCTCTCTCTCTCTCTCTCTCTCTCTCTCTCTCTCTCTCTCTCTCTATCTCTCTCAGCCACAAATACGAAGCAAGACGAGGAAAGTTCCTTAATGTTCCTTTGACTAGCAATCGAAGGAACTCTTGGTAGAGGGTGAGGCGGCGCCACCTTTGTGTTAGTGCCAAGGGGGTGAGGCTATTTGGGCCACACAGGTGTACAAGGAGGGAATAAAGAAAGACAAATGGAAGAGAAGAGAAGGAAGAAAGGAAAGGAGGAAAGAAAAGTTGAAGAGTTGGTAATTGTATTTCAAGACTCCAAAGGGGACTTGATGTTATACAAGGCCTGAAGGTTGAACAGTGAATCATTAATGGAGACCACAAGGAAGCTACCGTTATTTATTAAAGTGCAAAGCCTAGAAGGATAAATGTAGGTTAAAGAGACTAAACAGATGAATCATTTAGTA
>JAXIVD010003701.1:0-2500 GCA_036785275.1 Cancer borealis
AGTCAGCATGAAAATAGCGGTAGCAAAGAGATAAAAATGCAACATTGCGTTGGTGACTTATAGAATCAAGACAGTCAGTTAGAGGAGGAGACTTGATGAAACGAAAAACTTTAGATTCCATCCTGTTTAGTAAGGTTGTGTGAATTTAACCTCCCCAGACATGAGAATCATACTCCATACATGGACGAATAAGATCCCTGTACAGAGCAAGCAGCTGGGAGGGGGAGAAAAATAGACGCAGACGCCATAGGACACCTAGCTTCTTGGAAGCTGATTTAGCAAGAGTAGAGATATGAAATTACCAGTTTAGATTTTTAGTAAAGGATAGACCGAGTGTGTTTGATGTGGAGGAGAGGGGAAGTTGAGTGTCATTGAAGAAGAGGGGATAGTTATCTGGAAGGTTATATCGAGTAGATAGTTGTAGAAAATAAGTTTTTGGGGCATTGAATAGAACCAGGTTTGCTCTGCCCCAATCAGAAACTCGTGTAAGATCAAAAGTTAGGCGTCCTATAGCATCTCACTTTAAATCACTTAATTATTGTTGGGTTGGCCGCGTATGTTGTACGACGTTGAAAAATGCAAGGTGGTGTCATCAGCATAGGAGTGGATAGGACATTGAAACAGATTTACGATGAATAATAGAAAGAGAGTGGCTGATAGGACATAACTCTGAGGAACATCACAGTTGATAGGCTTAGGAGAACAGTGATCATCCACCACAGCAGCAATAGTATGGTTAGAAAGGAAACTGGAGATAAAGGTACAGATAGAAGGATAGAATCCGTAAGAGGGTAATTTAGAAATTTAAAATTTATGCCAGACTCTATTGAAGGCTTTTGGTATGTCAAAATCGACAACATAGGTTTCACCGAAGTCCCTAAAAAAGGATTAACAAGTTAGAAAAGCAAGATCATTAAATCAGGTTATTTTCTATGTACTAATTATCAAACGATTAATTTACCCTCGTTACTTTCTTCTAGCGGGGAATCGCTTATGATACTCCTGCTTTGTAAACTTCACAATTTCAATTATTGATTGTCTACAGCAGTTCTTGTCAGTTCATGTTCCCAGTTAACTTTTTGGAAGCACCAACATTGTTCTTCGCAGTTTCCCTTTTTATAGATTCAATTGGTTCCTACAATCTTTCCTTCCAGTAATAATGTCATTATGTCAATATCAATCATGTGAACGTATTTGAAAGCTTCTTAGATATATTTTTTTTCATATTTTTTTCCATTTCATGCCCCTATTTTCCATTTGATCTTTGTGACTAGATATTAGTATTTTACTTGATCCGCGAGTATTTTAAACATTTATCCATCTACTCAATCAAAATATATTTTGATATGATATTTTGATATGAAGGAAACTAACCATAGTTGGTTGTTTCACTTGCTAGAGAAAGACAATTTTTCAAAATAGGTATTTGTTGTCTACACTGCCAGTCCACTTGTTATGCATAGCTTATGGCATGGTTGTGGTGCCTCTTGTTGGCGAATCAGCATGACTTCTACATTTATCGCTTAATATGATAGCAACATGATATCGACTTTTCTTATGTCAACTCGGGAAGGCAAGCCTTGCATTCAAAGGAAGTAAATAATGCTCCCACGAGGGCCACTACGTAAATGTTAAGTATGCCTACATTAAGCAAATGTACATGTTGATGACAAACATGGGTAAGTGAAGTAGAAAGGGCGAAAAATATATTTGTCTCGCTCCCTCACAGCCCTGCCGCGCATGTGTTGATATCGACTGAATGCGCTTGCCACATACCACCGAAAGCCTGATTGAAAGAGTTTCTTCCTATCACTCGTCAACTCTTGCCGTCTTGCGGTGATGAAACTGAAAGGAACGTAATAATATTCAGCGCAAACACAGAACACAAATAATTCAGTTGAGTATTGACAAGCATCAGATGCAATGACAGTTTACTACGCAACTGTGATTTACGTTTGAGTAGTATCTGAATGACGAAAGAGCGTCGTTTTCTGTATTTATTTTATGGTGTGTCAAGTACAGCTTCAATATTATTCCGTGCTTTACTTACAATATTACATAAGGAATGAATAAGGGACGAGCCTTAGGACAGACGTAGAAAATTGGTTTCATAAAACACGACCTGGCCACCGTCCCATCAGTTCCACCCCACGGCTCAGCAGCCCTCTCCTCTCAGCGACGAGCCATTCCAATGTCAAGATGGCGCGGTGGCGGACCAGTGCCTGGTTATCTCTGGTGGTGTGGATGTGTTCTGCTAGTGTGTGTGTTGCCAGTGCAAAGGATAGATCCCCAGAGCACAATGACGGCACCATCTCTGGCAGATCTGCTGCTTCCACCGGAGTCTGGCGTGATAGTGGTAATGTCACGTTTCCCACGTCCACCTTCCCCACAACTACTGCGGTTAGGAAGCAGAAGCCTTCACTAGCAACTCAAGGGGGCATGGAAAGCAGACGTAAGGCGGAGAACACACACAACAATGGTGGCGGAAGTGCCGAAAATA
>JAXIVD010003701.1:7500-43350 GCA_036785275.1 Cancer borealis
ATATATATATATATATATATATATATATATATTTATATATATACACATATGTATATATATATATATATATATATATATATATATATATATATATATATATATATATATATTATTGACATACCAGGAATGGCATTCACAGTCACTAGGCTAGATCTTGAAAATGCGGTGCTGTATCGGCCATGGATGCAAGTTTGATGTAGTAAGGCTTGTCGATAGCCTGCGATCTATTTTTGCCCCAGGTTGAATGCGTCAAATGTTTTTTCTTTTTTTATTCTAAAGGATTTGTAAGTGCTAACTCTTACCCCCATTATACAATCTATAACAAGTATTATTATTATTTTAACACTTGCGTAGCTCATTCTATAGTCTTTATTTGCTGGTGGTTTCACATGGGGCTAGTTTTGATGCTGGCAGCACAATAGGGGTGTCATTCGAGTCTGTCTTGTCTAGCTTATACCGACAAAATTCGACCTGGTTTACATCAAGTTTGGTGGTTCATTAACTTCTCATTAGAACTCACAAATGAAATTATATGAACGGAGATAGATTGCTTTTGGAACCATGATGTTTCACCCCTCATAATGACCACACTTCGCTCTCCTAACTGCCAGCTTGTTGTTCCATATGAGAGGGTGTTCACTGAGGTTAACATGAGAATCACAACTCTTCATGATTACCGTCACTGGGTGTTACAATGCACTAGTGTGACTAGTACTTTTCCAGTCAACTCTTGTTTGCATTGTTACTTAAAATATTAGCCCGCCCTCTTGATTATTTATTTACGACTTATTATGGCACCTGGTTTCTCCTGCTCAGTCACGCTCAGTTGTTACTTGTTTGGTGGTGGTGGTGGTGGTGGTGGTGTGGAGATGGCTTTGGGGTTTTTGAGTGTGGACTCGTGGAGTGATTCTGAAATCTCTTCTTAGGAGGATTTTAGATTTAGAGGGTGCGGTGAAGAGCTTGAGGGAAGAAAAATCATGTTCTTCGCTTTGAGGCTCCCAATACAGGTGTCCTACCAAGTAAGGCATCTGATGAGGATGGATGGGAGGATGTGGGTCGGACTGGTTCTAGACTTTCTAGTGTACGTCTGAGGAAGTTCACCACTGAACGGTTGGAGTGTCGAAACTCCTTCCCGGCACTCGCTGAAGTCCAGGAGGAGAAGGAGGATTGGAGGAGGCAGAGGGGAGGGACAGAAAGGCAGATGCTACATCCCTGTCTGGAGGTAAAGTTTTGGTTGTTGGGGATAGTCAGGTCAGGTTTTTAGATAGGATTTTTTTTGTGGTAAAGATAGAAAGCGTAGGACAAGGGTGTATTTACTAGGGACAGGGATTGATGATATTGTTTTAACAGAAACATGGTTGGATATGTTAGGGAAGATATTCGGCCCAGAAGCATAAATAGAGAGGTACAAGTTATTTTACAAGGACAGGATAGGAAGGAGAGGAGGAGGAGTTGCACTTTATGTTAGGGATACATTGCAATGTTGTGTAAATAATGTGATGAAAACAGATGACAGTGTGGAGTCTATATAGGTAGAAGTTAGGGAGGCAGCAGGAAAAACTACTTTGAGTGTAGTGTATGGGCCTCCAAACTTGAGTAAAGGGGATTCTATTCCTATATGGCAGGAGATAAACAGGGCATGTAAGTATGGACTGTTATGTGTATTAGGAGATTTTAATTTAAGGAACATTGACTGGGACCTAACTGTGGGTGATGATGATGCTGAGGATTTGTTAAAGTTAGTTCAGGATAACTTTCTAAACCAGGTAATATTCTAGATTTGATACTAATTTCACGTCACAAAATTCAACTGACGTCACAGCGGTACCCAATGAGACGCTCTACTACCATTCCACCATCAGTTCACATTCTACCTCCCCACAGTCAACAACACGTCAGCTGCTTCGCTTCCTCCTGGTTGAAGTTTGTCTGGGAAGCTTTCTCCTATACAGTCCTAAGTTGACTGTGGGTGAAATATATCTGGATCTATGGACGCATTTACTGCCATATGTAATATTTACTATGCAGTTTGGAGCTGTGGGTTGGTTCCTACTGCCCTAGAAGACAACATATGTAGTTTATCTGACCCTCTGTCTCTCTGGTTGCGCAGTTTAACGTCGCCACCCAGGCGTGGGGCGCCCCTCTTCTTCGTCCTCGGGTAGCAAGAAGCGTGGGAGCTTGGAGAAGGACGACTTAGATAAGTCTGCTAAGAGGAGTCGGTCTTTGGTAGATATTTCCACACACCCTCCTCCACCTTGCGCTTCTCCGCCTTTACGTGTTAGGCCCTCACGTCAGCTGAGCGCTCTGCCGTGCCTGGAGAGGGTGTTAGTAACTTAGTATATATGTGTGTCCATTACTGCTGCACTATTACGGTGGCACTGCTGCACCATTACGATGGCATTCTGCAACATCATTATGGTGGCACTCCCAACACAGTGCTGGGGCTCATTAACCTCCTTCCCACCACCACGCCTCGTCAGTACCATTACGGACGCACTTGGATACAGTGCCACTTTGAGGAGTGCCATGCTTCCATCCAGACCATCTTTGCTGTCACCTAGCCTGTCACTGAGATGTGTTCTACCATCCTGCACAATGACTAAAACTTGAACGTTATACAAATAACAAATGTAAACATAAAAATAATGGTAAATTTAGTGTTACACCCGCCGAGCCCGACATTGTTCTTGTGTTGCTTGGTTCAGACTTTCCAACTTCACTTTTTATCTAACTTAACCTAACCTATAAAAATTTTATCTAACGGTGAGGATTAGGTCGGCCTCCGTGGTCAGTTGTTAACACAATAAAGAGATACTTATTCTCTGAGTGCTACAACCTTGATGACATGACTGTTCGTGATTCATATGCTCTTTGATAAAATCACATATGAACGGTCCTGCAGAGCGCCATTGGCTGAGTGGGACCTGTTAAATAACGACAACAAGTAACAAATAAGTAACAATTTACATCTGATGAACGAAGTCATTGTGACAGAAAAGCAATAGATGAGTGTGTTATATGTGCAAAACACACCCTTTAACACCTAGGTGACCTTCTTAATGAGACGGGTGTAACACTGTAATAACACCTAAGTAACTTGTGCTAGTGAGGGAAAGTGATGTGTTAGATACACTCAAAAGTGATTCCCAAAGTGATCTGACCTAGGAATGGAAGCAGCTGTTGCTTTCTTGCCATATTAGTACCTTGGCAAGTGCTACTTCCAGTCCCGGCCTTTTTTAGGCCAGCAGCCTCCCCAGGGGAGGGGGATGCATGGGCCGAAGCTGCAGTAACCTCTCCAGTGAGTTCCGGGTTTCTTCCTTTAGTTAATACACCTGATAACTTTAGAGGATGTAAGATTTTCTCTGCTAACCTACTGTGGAGGTCTCATGCAGGATCCTTGGATTCATGATGTGGTGAAGGGAAATTTTCTAGAATTTGTGTCCATACCTTTTCAGACTGTGCCTCCACGTCCTCTCACCCTGTCTCGGGCGGATGATCAGACCCTGAACGATGCCTTATATCAGTTCCTCAAACAGTCAATAGTGGAGCTTTGTTTACCTGAAGATCACGGTTTTGTTTCCCATCTTAAAGCCGGTTCGGGCCGGCGAGGGTTATCCTAAACTTGATGGACCTTAATGTTCATGTGCCTTATATTCTTTTTAAGATGGACACTGTGAAGGATGTGATTCCTTTAATCCTCCCTAACTGTTTTTTTGTTACATTTGATTTCAAGGACGTCAATTATTCAGTTTGTTAGGCCTGAGGATAGGAAGTGGCTTCAGTTTTGGTGGAAGGGCCGCACTTTTAGATTTACTTGTCTCCCTCAGGGGTTATCTTCTGCTCCTCGCACCTTCGGTCCCTTGGAATGGTTGTGGTTTGTTATTTAGATGACTGTCTTTTTATTGCTTCATCGGTAGAGGCCTTGCAGGCCCAGGTGGGCTATGCCTTGCACTTCTTTCATTCTCTGGGTCTCACCATCAATGTGCGGAAGTCGGTCCTGGAGCCTACCCAGAGGGTTACATACCTTGATGTGGTTCTCGACTCTGTTTCCTTGACTTTGCCCTCCTGTAGGATGGAGTGCATCAGGGAAAAATGTTTGCTCCTCCTCAACAGAGATATCACCTTACAAGACTTGTCCTCTTTTATTGGTTTAGCGGTGTCTTCTGGCCCTGCTGTAGAGTTAGCTCTTCTCCGTTACAGGTACCTGGAGATTATTCGTAACAGGGATTTCTCTCGATCCTATGGCAATTTTCATTCCTGCGTTGTTTGAGATGCTCATGCCCGGGAATTAGTCACTTGGTGAGTGACTAATGTAGTTTTTCAGGAGAGGTGGCTCCGCTCTTCTTTTCCAACATGTTAGCTGTTTAAAGATACCTGCCTGACTGGTTGGGGTGCTTCAATGGGGGTCTTTACAACTGGAGGTCACTGGGCCCACAAGGAGCTGGATCACTTAAACTCATTGGAGTTAAGGGCCATTCTGTTGGGCTTGCAGTCACTTTCCTGGGATAAGAATGGCTCATATTAGACTTCGCTCTGACAACACCATTGCGGTTGCATGTATTGATCGTTGTGGTAGCACACGACCTACGCTTCATGCTTTTACAGAACAGTATTTTGAGTGGGCTGCTTCTAAGGATATTATTTTGTTGGCACAGCATGTACAGGGTTTATACAATGTGACAGCAGACACAGAGTCTAGAGTCAGTAGGATGGATGGTGAGAGGATGTTACAGCCGTGTATTTTCAGGATGGTTTGTCAGCGTTTTTATACTCCTGATATCAATCTTTTTGCTACACAGATAAATGCTCAGTTACCTGACTATGTTTCTTGGAGGCCAGACCCATCTGCTATGTGCATTAATGCCTTTACCTTGGATTGGGGTGGGAAGAGTTTATATGCTTTCCACCTTTCAGTGTGATATCCAGGGCTCTCCGGAAACTGCAGGACTACGGGGCGACAGCGCTGATGATTCTCCCACTGTGGCCAACTCAGGTGTGGTTTTCGGCGGCCCTTAAAATGTTGGCAGCCGATCCAGTCTTGCTTCCACGCTGTCCTCTGCTTTTTCCGCAACAGCTAACTCTTGCACACCCTCGGGCTCGGGAGTTGGTCTTGACAGCGATGGTGCTCTCCGGGCAGCGTTCACATGTCGAGGCCTTTAGACAGAGGTTGCCCAGTTTATTCTTCGGTCCTGGAGATCTAGCACGAAGGCTCAATATGGGCCGCGTTTCAACAGCTGGCTGTCATTTTGCCTCGGCAGGGAAGTGGATCCGTTTCAACCACCTGTGAATGTCCTACTGGACTATCTTTTGTCAGAATTTAAACGGGGGACAGGCCGTGGGTACAGCTCTATGAATACTATCCGGTCTGGCATCTCTGCAGTTGCTACTTTTGATGGACGTCCTGCGAAACAATATCCTTTAGTTTCCCGTTTCATGACTTGGGATCCTCAGCTAGTTCTGGATTAATATCTGCAGTCTGGGTCCCACGGAGGATTTGTCCTTTCCTCAGTTATCCATAAAATTGGTCGTTTTTATGTTCTTGTTGACTGGCCAACGTGGTCAGACCTTGCATTTGCTGGACACAAGAAATTTGTTTGTCTCTGAGACTCAGGTTGTTTTTGGGATTGGCGATCTGGTGAAAACTTCCCATCCTGGGGTCCTTCTGTCAAGGGTGGTCTTTGAGGCTTACCCGCATGACAACTGCTTATGCGTTGTGCACACCATTGAGCATTATTTTGATGGGACAACGACCTTATGAGGGGCGCTTACGGGGTTTTTCTTGACGACACGACCTTCAGTACGGTTGGCCTCTCATGATACTTTGCGTCGTTGGGTGAGAGATGTGATGGGGGCTGCTGGCATTGACCTTACTATATTTTCTCCCCATTCGACTAGGTCTGCATCGTCCAGCAAGGCGGCCCTGGTTTTGCCGTTATTCACGAGTGTCTCCACCATTGGTTGGGCCAGGGAGTTGACTTCTACGCAACATTACCAGAAGCCCATCGCTCAGCATGGACAGTTTGCGAGGGCAGTTTTGTCATATAATGTTTGGCCTTTTCCTCTGCTCAAGATTTAATGTGAGGGTTCTTTGACCCCATTTTTGGTATGGGTGATGGGTGATTTTCTTTCCAAGTTCCTGTGAGACTGTGTTTCACTTTTTTTTGATAATTGTTAATGTTTTCTATCTTCTGAATTACAGTGTTGAGCTTTACTTTGTTCCTATGGATTTTATTTTTCACAGCTCCATACTGATCCTTTTTCTGAAATTTGTGTGATTTGGTAGGTTTTAGGAACCTCTCTAAAGCTCTCATTGGGTACCGCTGTGACTTCAGTAAAATTTTGTGACGTGAAATTGTAAGATTAAACGAGTACTTACCAAGTATGAAGTTTGATCGTAATTTCACGAACATTTAACGACGTCACAGTGGTGCACAATGCCCTCCCTCCCTGCCCTATCTATTCACGGAGCTCATTTTGGGGTATGGGCTCTCGGCCGTAGTTGGTGGCTGCTTCCTAAAACCTACTCTCTAAACGGACTGATGGTGGAATAGTAGTAGAGCGTCTCATTGTGCACCACTGTGACGTCGTTAAATGTTCGTGAAATTACGATCAAACTTCATACTTGGTAAGTACTTGTTTAATCTTACAATTAACGGGGATGATTTTCTTAAGGAAGCAGATGTTTGGAGGCAGTTAGGCGCAGCGATCATTGTGAAATTAGGTTTATCTTGAAAGGGTAGAAAGACGGTAGGAATGTCAATAAGCATAAGGTACCTTAGAAAGCCTAATTGTGAGGGATTAAAGAGACAACTGGAAGGGATTAGCTGGAGTCTGTTAGAGAGGGAAGGTGATGTGAGGTCAGGTTCATTGGAGAATAAAACAGGTGAAGGGAGATCAGATCAGGTTTTAACAAGGTGTGGGGGAAGGGGAGTCAATGAGGTCAGACCTGAGGAGGCATATAAATTTTTCCTTCACAGTTTGACTGCAGGTCAGAAACAAAATATTTCTTATAAGGCGATAAGATCACATAAGAACGATCCAAATTGGGTGATTACCACTGTCTACCAGATTAAAGCACATCATAGGACTGAAAAGAAACGTATAAAAGAGTTAAGGCGGGTCAGGAGAATTATAGGGATCAGTATATTGAATTAGCTAGGACAGTTAAGAAGCTAACTAGAACAGCAAAGAAAAAACACGACATTAAGGTAGTCAGCCAGGTAAAGACTGTTCCTAAGGGATTTTTTCAAATATATAGAACAAGAAGCAAGGAGTTGGTGGGTCCGTTGAAAATAGGTCAGGAGGAGATGGTAAGTTTGGGGGAGGATATGTGTAAAGTTATAAATTATTATTTATCAAGTGTTTTTACTAAGGACAAGTACATAGTTCCTGTTACCGAGCAAATATTTTGAGGCGAGGAAAGTCAAAAGCTAAAAGACGTTGAGATAACTAGAAAATTAGTGGTAAAGGAAATGGATAAAATGAGGAAGTTTAAATCACTAGGTCCAGATGAAATTTATCCAAGGATAAGGAATGTGAGGAAGTGTTTAGCGAGCCATTAATTAATATTTTCAGGAAATCAGTGGATTTAGGAGAGGTTCCTTCAATGTAGAGCGAACATAGTTCCGATTTTCAAGAAGGGATATAGAGCAGTAATGTCTAATTACCGACCCGTCAGTCTGACTTGTAGGTAAATTGTAGGTAAATTATTAGAATGTAATTGCAAATAACATTAGAGAGCATTTGGAAAAGTTTAGTTAAAAAATTATTCATAATATGGTTCACCAAGGGTAGGTCATGTCTCACCAACTTATTGAGTTTTTATAGTATGGTTTATGAGGCAGCAGCTAATGATGAGAGTTATGACATTATATACCTAGACTTAAGTAAGGCATTTGATAAGATTCCACATAATGGATTCCTAAGTAATGTTAGAGCACATGGGATTGATGGGAAGGTTCTTCACTGGTTTAGGTCTTGGCTAATCGATACACAACAAAGAGTTACAATTAATGGATCTAAGTCTAAGTTGTGGAGATGGGTGGGGATAACAAGTAGAGTTCCACAGGGATGTGTTTTGGGGACATTACTATTCTTAAGATACATTAACTACTTAGACAGTAGGATTAGTTGTGATATTAGAAAATTTGCTGATGATTCTAAGATAGGAAGGATTATTAGATCAGAGTCTGACGTAAAGGACTTGCAGGGAGACTTAGTTGGGTTAAACGAGTGGATGGTCAGATGGCAGATGGAATTTAATATTGACAAGTGTAGAATAATGAATGTTGGTAGGAAAAATCCTCACAACAGGTACAACATAAACAGGGTAACACTGATAGATCAGAATGTGAGAGAGATTTGGGTGTACAGGCTAGCTCAGACCTCCGTCCCAGAAAATAATGTATTGAGGCTGGAAATAGGGCTAATAGTATGTTAGTTTTCATTGCTAGGAGTATTAAAAGTAGAAATGCTGAGGTTATTTTGAAGTTGTATTTGGCGTTAGTCAGACTTCACCTCGACTACGTATTGTAGTTTTGGTCCCCATATTATAGAATGGATATAGGATTGTTAGAATCAGTGCAGAGAAGGATGACCAAAATTATAAAGGGGAATTGTAATTTTAGTTATGAGAGGAGACTGAAACTTTTGAAATTATACTCACTGAAGAGGCATAGAATAAGAGATCTGAGTGAAGTATTTAAGTGGGTGAAGGGTTTTAACAAGGGGGATGTAGGAAAGGTTCTGACAGTCAGTAGTCAGGATAGAACAAGAAATAACAGATTCAAACTGGAAAAATGTAATTTAGAAAAGCTGAGCAAAAATTGGTTTACAAATAGAGTGGTGGATGATTGGAATAGACTCAATCAGCAAATAGTTAGTGCATAGATGATAGGTGAGCTTATGCTTGGCACGATTTTTAATTAATTTAGAATCATGTCCCCACTCCCTACTCAGTTTCTGGTTGCATCCCGGCCAGATATGACACCAAGTCATCTGGTGTGACATTGGATCACACCTTTATCAATCCCTCACCCTGTACTCACTTTATCCCTGCTGGTCACCACACACCATATGTTTAATGAAGTTGTGTTATCTTTGTTTTACAGAATCGCACTTGAAACTACATACTTGCTTTAACAGGTCAAAAAGTACTAAGCAAATTTTTATCCCGAGTCCAAGCACAAGTAAAGTGAATTGTGTACTAAGTACTGGTTAAGTACTTGTATTGTCATCCAATCATGATCTGTATTTTCTTTTCAATACACCTAATTCCTAGATAGTAGATATGAAGTATATTGTGAAATACAAGGTACAGTATTGTGGCTTACCCAAAAACCATAACTACCTTTTGTCCAGAGTGGAACTATATATTTTGGCTACAGGTTGTCTGGGAGGGCCGTGTGCCCTTGCCCCCTATTTGAATATAACTATTGCTTTTTGAGTACAACTGTGCTCCTTACATTTTACTTCAATATGATTAAAACTGTACATATAGTATTCAGCTACTTCCTGGATTTAGTTAGCATCGTGGTGATGAAAATTAACTGTGACTTTTAATAATAAGGCCACTTACACACTGGTTACTCTGTGGTGTGACTGAGTTGCATGTTGATGGTGTTCCATATCTTTCCTTTGTTTTGATTAATGTATACATACACGATGAACTGTGATGGGGAGATGCCACTATAATAGTCGCATGACTGAAGGGCGTAGAACCTTTCCATCCTTACCTCTTTCAGTGGCGAGTCACATGACTCCAGTCATTCATCAGACCTTGTTTTGTGCAGAGTTTCATGTTTATAAATTAACAGTTAAAAGTGTCTTGTGACATTCTAAAATAGTTAAAGAATATGGCATTGTCTTCTTTTAGATTAATCATTATTGTATAAAACTGTCCAACTGTTATTGAATGCATCCACCCGGTTAATCTACCTTGCAACATCATGGAGGTGTCATTATGGCCATAATAAAAATCCTCTTTCAAATGCAGACAACTTAATGATTATCTAAATTTTGATATTTTGTGATATCACATTTCCCAAAGTTACAATACCCAGCAAGCCTTAAAATCTACATCATTACATTATTGGTTAGTTAAAAAAAATAAAAAAGTGTCACATAACGAGATGACAGATAATTAATATAGAAGCAGTAACTGCAAGACCGCCTGTAAAATGGAAGGATAGAATGCTAGAGTACACGAAAGAGAGGGAGGAAAAGAGAAGAGAACACAATGAGGGAATTGGAAGAGTAGGAATAAATAAAGACTTCTGCTGTGGCCATGCTCTGGGGGCAGTTCTTAGGACCAGGCTAAGAGATTGACTAGATGCATGACAAAGACTTAACTCTAATAATTGTGCTGATATATGTGAGAGATGCCTTCCACATAATGTACAAGGAAAAGTATGAGTTAGTATCACAATACATTAAAATCCCTTGGGTACATAGATCAGTTGATTTACACTGCCTATAAATCACCCGGTGGTCTAGTGGTTAGGACGCTCGCCTCACAAGCGAGAGGTCGCGGGCTCGATCCCTGCGCCGGATAGGAGACATATGGACCAAGTCTCTTATAAGTGTGTGGTCCCTGTTCACCAAACAGTAATGAGGTACCTGATCTCAGACAGGGTTTGTGACCCGCTTTCAGGGAGGAGAAAACAAATCTCCCATAAATAAAAATATACGGCCTCCTGGCTAGTACAGTGGTAGTGCGCTGGCCTTGCATTCGCTTGGTCGGCAGATCGGGTCCCCGTCCGGGCTTGTGATGCTATGTTGTTTACTGGGAGGAACTGCTGTGGTCGGGCACCACAGTGGTGCAGCGGTGGTCCACCATGGCTGTGAGGCATAGACCTCTAAACAAAAACCAAGTAACCAAGTAATCTAGTAAGTGCAAATGTAAGCTGCATTCCCTTTATTTTTCCTGCATTGTTCACGTAAAGGTCAGGGTGCGTCTTCATCATTATTAATCAATTTAAAAGATAAATAAATTGGTGGTCTAGCATTACATCAATACTAAAGAAGCCTGTTCTGAACACACCAAACACCCACTTAGTTGCATTTAATTGCTGCCTAGGTTTCCCATGAATGAGTCTGCCCATGTTCTGTTTGTCAATTTATTATTATGGATTTTTTTTAAAGTCATATGAAGACAGTTGGGTAGCAATGAAACTCGTATGTGGAGGGGAAATTTTTAATTGATACTTTAATTATATGAATATTTGGGTTTATCAGAGATGTAAATTAAAATTATTGCTTCTTCACTGAATTCATTCACATGTGGTTACTCAAAGTGATCCACCACATCTTATGTTCTTCCCATTCTTCTACTTTTCATTCCACCACTAAATCAACCCAATGCCCTAACACCTGTCTCTCTTCCCTATCCTTTTCCTTTCCACATCCCTTCCCATGTAGACACTGCCCAAACGACACTCTTATGCTTCCTAGATCTATCTGCCTTAACATTACCTTTCTCTTTATCTTTATAATCTATATCACTATCTTATATCTCCCCTCAACCCTTCCCAATCCTCTCTATTTTCCACATGTTCATTTTCCATCCCTAACAGCCGGTACCCACGCGTGGTGTACTCAATGCTGCGACAGAGTGAGGACGAGCCAGAGGATGTGTTGGGAGAGATCCTCATCAACATAGGTCTGGCGGCTCCTGGGGATGCACGACCTCTCACACCATCCTCCTCCTCGTCATCCAGCCGGTGTTCCCCTGTACATGCTGAACCAGAGGTGGTAAGAGCATTAGTTGCATTGATGATGATGGTTGGTGCAACAGCAGCAACAATAGCAGCATTAGTTATAACAAAAATCAACTACTCTAACATGGCAGCACATTTTTTTTCCTTCAAGTTACCGAATATGCACTCAAGATGAATCTTATCCCTATCTCACTGGCTGAGATTATAGCTCACCATGGCTGCTCAGTGGTTGAGTGTGAGGCAGATGGTTTCATACCAATTTTGAGCTGTTTGCCACAATGCATGTTTGAATTTCCTATGATGTTGATTTTTTCATAATGGTTGATTTATGGTTTCATATATATATATATATATATATATATATATATATATATATATATATATATATATATATATATATATATATATATATATATATATATAATGCCATGTTGTTGTCCCTCCTAAAGGAGGGCTAGGGTTCAGTGAGACATTATTCTATTCTATCAGTCTGTGTCTTGTCTTTTTGTAGGAGTATATAGAGGAGGGCCTTTCCAGACCCTTCACTTTGTCCCTTTTGTAGTCTTTTACGAACTGCAGGGATTATGGTGCTAGAATTTTTGTAGCCCCATCACTGGGTTACTATATTCATACAAATATCAAATTTCTGATCCCCTAACATGTAATATTATCATTATTGGTTGAAAGAATACTGCCATCATATCATATCCACTGCATGTTGTAATTGGCGACTAATAGCAATGAAGCGAGGAAGCTGGAGAGTCTTTCCATTGTATTGTTTCTTCCTACTATTTGTAAATGGGATATAAGCTAAGTATATAGATATGTTAGCCCTGTATAAATATTCAAGATAATACTGCTTGTGTTATGAATTTTTATTAAATGAGATTATTACTATCAGTTCATTGTAAAACATATACAGTTTTGTAATGACCATAAAAAACACCATCTTTTCAGATAAACATCAGTGATCTAGAGGGGACCAAGTTCACCACCATCCCACTCAGATCAGACGAGGCTGCTAAGAGGCTCATAATACCAGAGCCAGAGGAATCTGATGAGGTTAGTTGAAGAATAATTGGTCCAAACTTTTATACTTTGCTTTACATGTAAGAAAGTGGATGCATAACAAATGTTATGTTGAATGTTTGAATCGGTAGTATGGAAACGTAGAAGGGAAAGATACGAATAAATTTAGTTTTAAAAGTATATGACACATTTAATGAAGCAATGTTGGAAGCTAATATAAGAGCAATCTAGACAAGTTTACACCTGTTCCTTGGAACTCCCTTGAAGGAGTGACCATGGCAAGTCTCCATTTGCTTCTGTCCTTGTACTTCATTTTTGCACACTAAGTACATTTGTTATCCCACTTCCTTATACACTCCAAAACTCTCCTCATTTTGTAGCGGCTTTTCGTCCTACACCCACAGCTTCTAACCAACTCTAGAATACCTTTGTTATCACACTCAATCGTTCTGTTCAGGTGACCTGACTATTTCAAGATGCTGTGTTTCAGCATCACATAATTCATTTCTTCCTTACTAGAAATACAAAGAATTTTATATCCACTTTCATTACACTCTGTCCTAGACCTTTGAATTTTGTTCCATGTTCACACTCACATGAGTTATGTGCTAGTGAATAGTGAAGGAACTTTTATTCATTGAGAGAGAATAACTTGTTGGAAGCCACTGAGATAGGCTTCTTGTTCAATTCTTTGAGCGTTAGGTCTTGTTTGAAGCAGAGGGCAGCAACCTCCAATTCAAATTTGTATGCGGGACAGCCTCGGAAGAAGACATTATGTTCTTGAGTGCAGTTTGTACAAATGCATATTGTTGAGGAGCTGTTTGTATGGATATGGCCAGATGAAGTACAGAGAGAGCAATGGATCTACAGTAATTTGCTGGACTTGGTATAGCAATGCCAGAGGGGTAGCTAAGGAGATGATCACATGCTCATTAGTACTTGTTGGAGGATCCTCCAGAATAGCAAGGTTTTCTGGAGTACCGAGTTCTTTGCAACTGAACACAGGTTTGTTGTTACAACACTCAAGCTCCATGTCAAGTCCAGAAAGATATTAAGATGTGATCACAATGTGTTTCATCTTGAGAAACTGAAAGACTTGACATATGCTCATGAGTATGCAGTGATAGTCTCCAATTGGTTTGAAGTGCTGGACACCCTAGAGGAACCGGTAGAACTATGGGATGCCTTCAAACGTGAAACTCTTGAAATTGCCAGAGGGTGTGTTGGGGGGATCTGAAGTCATGGGGTGGGTTCGCTTTGGTAGAGACGCTGGACAGTATAGAGAAGAGTCACGCTGTTAGGCTAGCTTGGAATCAGGACCAGTACAGGGCTCTGTCTCGTAGAACTATAACTCTGCTGAGAAGAGACAAGGAGAGATATGTCAGGAGTCCCACAGAGGATGTTGAGGGTCATTTAAATGCTAATGACCTCAAACCTGCTTATCAAGCCTTGAAAAAGCTTCGCTCCAAATCTACACCTCGGGTGAGTGCTATCTGAACAGCAGATGGTTGCCTCGTATCAGACGTGGATGGGCAGATGGCTCGTTGGGCTGAGTACGTTGAGCAGTTGTTCAAGGTTAACCTTCCAAGCGAACAGCTTCAAACCACTGGGTTACAGGTGATGGATGCTGATCCACCCATTAATGAAGCTACACCCTCTATTGATCCCCTCCGTGGGATCTACCTTGATGTGGTGGGGGGCTTGCGTGCCCGACAACATGATCCCGACCGTAGGCTGGTGTGGATCACCGGTGCCGCCTGCCAGTGGGATTGCCTGTCGTGGGCCGTCCTGTGTTGGCTGGAAGATGCCTGGGCCGGTAGGCATCGAGGCCAGGGTCTTTGCTCGCCACTGCGGGACAAACTTTCCGTGCCATGAGGGTTGCCTTTTAAACCAGGTAGTCCTGTGGGGGACGAGGTGCCCCGCCCTCGGTGGCAGCGCTCGGCCCCTTTTGCCGATACGATAGGCAGTTTACCCATGACCCCTGATGCCATTCTTGCTATTTAATATCTGTATATGGATAACGAAACTCCGCTTTGCCTCCCTCGAGTGGTACCCGACCAGTCCCTTGAGGCCTCTGCTGCTGGCGAGCTCCCCTGACGTCTCTGCCTGCCCAACAGACCTGGTTTCGGCTCCTCTGTCTGTTTCTCAGGCCCCCTCTACTATATCACCTTCTACTCCTCTTACACTCCCTTGTACCCTTGCCCCCTCCACAGCTTCTCATGCTACTTCATCCTATACCCCACTTCCCGCGTCTTCTCTCCTTCCTGTTACTGTCCTCCCGCCTCCCCCAGGGTTCGGTCCTCATTGTTCCTCATCCTTCTCTACTACTACCACGGTTTCTATCCGCACTCCTCTAGTCTCATCTCACCTGCCCCCTGTTCCTCCTCCTACCGTCCCTATTTCCAGCTCCCCTTCTACTGCCCCTCTCTCCTCCCCTGTGTCTACCGCTGTCCCAACTCTCTTCCATTTCTACCGCTCCTCCAGCCTCCCTTCCTGCCACCTCTGCTCCATCTTCTATTACTACCCTAGCTCCTTATGTCCCCTCTTCCTCTAGAAAGACGACGACACAACCTCGGGCAGGCTCCTCTTGTGGCGCGCCTCGCTCCTCGCTCCTCTCCCTATGACCTCCTCTTTGCCCCTGCCCGCTGGGATCGCTTCTTTATTATCCCTCCCTCCGCTCCCTTCTCTGAGAATACCCTTCACTTTCAATGCTGCTTACAAGAACAAGTGGGCAAGGTCCACTTCCAGACCCGACCTGACCGTTCTCGCCTGGTCCGTGTGGAGTCTGAGGCTCAGTCTCAGGCCATGTCCAGCTTGTTGACCCCATCCGGTGATCCCTTCTGTGCAACCCCTGACGACTGTCTCAACATGTACACTGACACTATTTCCATCTCTCCTCAAGATTGCCCTATTGACAATAAGGCTTGGTCAGATTGTCATACTGACCTCTTCGATCTACTCAGCGAGTATGACGCTTTCAACGTTCACTGCTACACTTTGTCTCCCCGAAGTCGCCAGAAAAACCCCACCAACGTTGCTCGGATCTCTCTTAAGCGCCACGATCTCCCTACTCATGTCTATGTTGGGTGCGTTTTGCATCCTGTCCGGCCTTATGTCCCTCCTCCTCACCAGTGCCGAAACTGTTAGTGCTTTAGCCACCATGAGAAACACTACCGCTCTGCTCTCCGCTGCCTTTTGTGTGGCTTTGCCCACATCCGCGATGAATGCCCTGCTACTACCCGGCGCTGCTGCAATTGTGGTGACCCTCATAATGCTCTCTACCGCGGCTGCCCAGTGTATAAGTTTGAGGCTGAGGTCGCTGGTATTTGCTTCCGTGACGGTCTTACATTACGTGAGGCCTGTCAGGAAGCCCGTTGTCTAGGCTTCACCCCCTCTCCTCACCATGTCTCTGCCTCTGCCCCTCACTCTCCAGCCACGTCCTCTTCTTCCCGCCTCCTCTGCCTCCCTCCCCTACCCCTCCTTCCACCCACCCCTCCCCTCTACCTCCTTCTTTCTCCTCTATCTCCTGCTCTAATTCTTTCTCTGTTCTTAACCCTAATACTCCTACCTCCACCACCGCCCGTACTCCTGCCCCTCCCTCTCCACGTCCCCAGCGCTCCCACTCTACCAAGTGACAACGCCATTCTAAAACTTTGGTCTCCTCTTCCCCTCCAACCTCCTCTCCCGCTCCCGCCTTGATCTCTTCGCCCCCTCTCCACATCCCTAAAAAGACTCGCCCTGCTCCTTCCGAGGATGATACCCTCGCTGTCATCGCTGCGTTCATAGAGAACACGGCTCCCTTGTCCTCCCCTTCTATCTCCTTGTCTCCTTCCCTCCCGGCCCCTCCTATCCAGGTCGTGGCTTCTGTTCACCCTCCTCCCAAGTACTTTTCTCCTACCCCGACCCCCCCTCCTCTACCCTCTTCCTCTGCTGTCCCCCCTTCCCGACTCCCCCTCTCTGGCTACCACCCCCTCCCCCCAGTCCCCTTCTCCCTCTGCCCTCGGCGCTCTGTCCTCTCCCCCTTCCCCGCTTTACTCTCCCCTCCCCCCCTCGTCTTACCCCACCTGTTCTTCGGTGCAGTCCCCTTATTCTGTCCCTCCTCCTCCTTCCTCTGCTGTCTGATCTCTCCTCTCTCTTGCCTTACCACCTGTCTGCTCCCTTTACCGATCTCCTCTCTCAACCTTGCTATCCTTCATGACCTAGAGCAGCTAGTGCAGTTCCCTACCCATATCCCTGACCGCCTTGGAGACACGCCCAACATTCTTGATCTTTTCCTAACTTCCAACCCTTCAGCTTACTGTTAAACTTTCCTCTCCGTTGGGCTCCTCCTATCACAATCTTATTTCTGTTACCTGTCCTATCACTCCAGTGCAGCCTCAGGACCTGCCTAAGCAGAGGTGCTTCTGGCATTTCAACTCTGCTAAGTTGGAGGACCTGAGGCAGTACTATTCTGATTTTCCTTGGGATGATTATTGCTTCCATGTCAGAGATCCTTCTCTTTGTGTCGAGCACATAACAGAGGTGATTGTCTCTGGCATGGAGCTATACATTCCTCATACTTTCTCTAATACTAAAGCTAAAAAGCCCTGGTTTAACTCTGCTTGTTCTCGTGCTGTCAATGATAGAGAGGTGGCTCACAAACGGTACCGTAGCCATCCACCTGCTGAAACTCATGCCCTATATATTTCTGCCCGTAATCATGCCAAATCTATTCTCCAACTTACTAAAAACTCTTTCATTAATAGAAAATGTCAAAGTCTTTCCAACTCTAACTCTTCTCGTGATTTCTGGCATCTAGCCAATAATATCTCTAACAATTTTACTTCTTCATCTTTCCCTCCTTTACTTCAACCAGATGGCCCCACAGCTGTCTCTTCTTTCTCTAAAGCTGAACTCTTCGCTCAAACCTTTGCTACCAACTCTACTTTGGATGATACTGGGCATATTCCTCCTACTCCTCCACCCTCTGACTACTTCATCCCTAAAATTAAAATTCTTTATCATGACGTTTTCCAGGCCCTCTCTGGTCTTGATTCTCGGAAGGCCTACGGTCCGGATGGAGTCCCTCCTATTGTTCTCAAAAACTGTGCTTCCGAACTCGCTCACTGCCTGGTCAAACTCTTTTGTCTGTGTGTCTCTACTTCTATCTATCCTTCTTGCTGGAAGTTTGCTCACATTCAACCTGTCCCTAAAAAAGGTGACCGCTCCAATCCTAAACACCCTATAGCTTTGATTTCCTGCCTTTCTAAAGCCTTTGAGTCTGTCCTTAACAAGAAGATAATGAGGCATCTATCAGCTCACAACCTTCTCTCTGATTGCCAGTATGGTTTCTGTAAAGGCCGATCTACTGGTGATCTTCTTGCTTTCCTAACTGAATCTTGGTCATCCTCTTTTAAGGACTTCGGTGAAACTTTTGCTGTCGGCCTTGACATATCAAAAGCCTTCGATAGAGTCTGGCATAAATCTTTAATTTCTAAACTACCCTCCTACAGATTCTATCCTTCTCTCTGTACCTTCACCTCCAATTTCCTTTCCAACCGGTCTATTGCTGCTGTAGTGACGGTTACTGTTCTAAATCCATCAACAGTGGTGTTCCTCAGGGTTCTGTCCTATCACCCACTCTCTATTATTCATCAATGATCTCCTAAATCTGACTCAATGCCCAATCCACTCCTCTGCTGATGACACCACCTTGCATTTTTCAATGTCGTACAACCGATGCCCAACCCAACAAGAATTAAATGACTCAAGGCGAGATGCTATAGGACGCTTAACTTCTAATCTTTCACTAGTTTCTGATTGGGGCAGAGCAAACCTTTTGTTCAATGTCTCAAAAACTCAATTTCTACAACTATCTACTCGACATAACCAACTATCTACTCGACATAACCTTCCAGATAACTATCCCCTCTTCTTCAACGACACTCAACTTCCCCTCTCCTCCACATTAAACACATTCGGTCTATCCTTTACTAAAAATCTAAACTGGCAATTTCATATCTCTACTCATGCTAAATCAGCTTCCAAGAAGTTAGGTGTCCTATGGCGTCTGCATCCATTTTTCTCTCCCTCTCAGCTGCTTCCTCTGTACAGGGGCCTTATCCGCCCATGTATGGAGTATGGCTCTCATGTCTGGGGGGGCTCAACTCATACAGCTCTTTTAAACAGGGTGGAGTCCAAAGCTTTTCGCCTAATCAACTCTCCTCCTCTAACTGACTGTCTTGACTCTTTAAGCCACCGCTGCAATGTTGCATCTTTATCTATCTTCTACTGCTATTTTCATGCTGACTGCTCTTCTGAACTTGCTAACTGCATGCCTCCCCCCCTCCCGCGGCCTCGCTGCACAAGACTTTCTACTTCTTCTCATTCTTATTCTGTCCATTTACCTAATGCAAGAGTTAACTAGTATCTTCACTCTTTCATCCCTTACACTGATAAAACTCTGGAACTCTCTTCCTTTGTCTGTTTTTCCACCTGCCTATGACTTAAACTCTTTCAAAAGAGGAGTGTCAAGACACCTCTCATACTAAATTGAACTGCCTCCCCATTTTTTATTTCTCCTACTATCTTTACAGGGTTTAGCGACAAGCGGGATTTTTTTTATACTTAATTTTTTTTCCCTGAGCCAGTACCCTTTTAATGTACAGGTTGAACCTCCCAAATCCAGCAACTTCCGGACCTGAGGCTTGCCGGACCACGGAAAATTCCGGGGTATAGGTGGTCTTTAAAACACTTCCCTTAAGCTTAAACCACTGTATGACAGCACTGTCTAAATCGCTGCTTTTCCCCTCTTTAAGTGTTTTACAAACTTCCATGCTCTTCTTACTGTCAGACTCACTGTATAACTTAAGAAGTTGATTTTTCTGCTTCTTAATATCATAAACAGTTGATGAGCCAATGTTGTACTGTTGGCATAGGGTCTGCACTGAGACACCTTTATCCAGCTTCCTGAACAGGTCCACCTTCTGTTGTACTAACATTGTCATATGTTTGCGCTTTTTCTTAGCTTCACTAACAACACTATGATAAAGCACAGTGCCGCCGCGTCCTAACGGCCGTCCAGCAAATTAAAATCATATGGACAAATTTAAATTATTCCAGCACATTTAAATTATGCCGGATGACAGAATTCTGGATTTGGGAGGTTCAACCTGTAGGGAAAAAAAAAATTCTCTCTCCTACCTCACCCGCTCCTGACCCTCTTCCTTCTCCTTTGCTTCTTATGGATATGGACCCCAGTCCTTTTCCTCCTGCGAACGCTCCTCCCTCATCTACCCCTATTCCGAGTTTTATCCCTTACTGATCATGTCTGTTCTTCAGTGGAATATTCGTGGTTTTCGTGCCCGTCGACAGGATCTTTGGTATCTACCTCCCTGTCTTGCTGATGTCCTCGCCGAGTCCCCTTCCTTTTCCCTCCCTGCCCTTGTGTCCTTTCTCCGTGCTGTTAACATCCTTCATCTGATCTAACCCCTACCCGATCCCCCTCCCCCCACCCAACCCTACTACCCAACCCTATTACCTAACCCTACTACCCCAATAGTGCCATACGGCCATTGTTGCCTGGCACATTTCCTCCTCCACATTACAATTACAATTACAATTACTCTCTATTGATGAAGTAACAAAGGTTGTGGCAAGGCTGAAGGATGAAAAGGCAGCTGGTATTTGTAACATCAGTGCAGAGTTGCTCAAAGCTGGAGGCGAGGCCATGATCCGTGGATTGCATGCCATCTTGACTGCTGTATGGCATTCAGATACCATTCCTCCTGACTGGAAAAGGGGGTTGGTCGTCCCTATCTGGAAAGGTAAAGGGGATCGTCAAGATTGCAACAACTACTGTGGAATAACATTGCTCAGCGTACCAGGCAAGGTGCTTGCTCATCTGCTATTGATGCGAGTTCGCAGTCACTTGATGAAATATCAGAGACCTGAACAGTCAGGATTCACACCTGGTAAGCCAACAACTGACAGCATCCTAGCACTTCATGTACTGATGGAATGGCAGCGTGAGTTTTGTCAGAGGATGCTTGCAGCCTATGTCAATCTCAAAAAGGCATTTTTCAGAGCTGAGGACAGAGATGTTTCCTTGTCAAAGCCAAGGAAGTCTGGGGATGATTTTTTTAGTATATTCCCCAATTCACCAGTTAATTTATAATTTTCATGATTGGCCATGGTGAGCCAAATGTATATTGTGGATGTAATTGGTTTGCTCTCTATAAGTCATAAAGAGTAAAGGAAAATAAAAAAGGGAAGATATACCGTACCCATGGCACTCTAACGCTGTTCATGACTAAACTCGTTAGCCTTTCATCCTCTCAGCACAGCTCTCACACTTTAGGAAAAGAAGTGGATAATGGGAGGTTAGGAAGAAAAGACAGACGAAATAGGGGGAAATAAAGCTAGAAAAAGAAAAAGACCAAGCAAAAATTGGTTGGACCAGAGACTAAAGTTTCATTGCATTGCAACATTAAGCCTCAATCTCTGGTCCCGAAGCCTTTCCATAATGGCAATGGGCTTGGAAACAAAGGTGTATTTTTTTGTGTTGTTAAAGCCAATTCCTTTTGCAATTTTTTTCTGAAATATCTAGCCTCTCCTTTTCATCATTTGATCTTTCTATAATTCATACAGATTGTTCATCAATTTGCATATTGTAATAAAGTCTCCTCTTTCTCTTCTCTCTTCAATTGTAGTCAATTGCAATTCTATTGATCTTTCCTATGTTAGATCATTCAATTCTGCCACCATCTTCATTGCTATTCTTTGTATTATTTCCAATTTCAACATATACTTTTTCTTTACCAAGGGTGGTCACTGACTGTTTCTTGATATTTATTCTTTGACATTCTTTTGTTCTATTTCTTCTTGGATACTGTCCAACACGAGTGAGACTAGGAATGACAAAGAAATTGTGTTTGTTCTACTCATCATAAAGAATGTGATACAGATAGTAATGAACAGTTGCTATTACTTCCAGGAGTTGTTGCAGTGACTGAGGTACTACAAGCCCCTCTTTTCATCCGACTCAACATATCGCCACCGCCAAGATGAGCCTACCACAGGCTCATGTTACCCATTCTGCCAGCCAGCATACCCTTCCCTTGTGTGCGTGTGTGTGTGTGTGTGTGTGTGTGTGAATGTGCATGTGACACGAAGCAGGTGCTTATGATTACAAGGAATATAATATAATATTTTTAATCATCAAATGATAAGTTAGAAATGTGACAAAAGATACTAAGTGACCAAAGGTATTAATAATTTTGTCATGTTACACCAATATATTTGGATTAGACTGTTACAACAGTATGTGATACTATATGAACATTTTCTACCATGAATATGTTCATAAATTAAACCAATAACTGGAAGAAATTAATTAGTTAAAGAAGAAAATAATTACGTTTTAATCACTAAATGTTTTCTCAGACGGAGAGAACATGTAAAAATTAAATAATGAAATGCACAAAAAAAACCATGCATACGTATGTGTCACATGGTAACACTATGAAAAGTATACATCATTAAATCAGACTGAAAGAAATCTCTGTCTTGCATCTGTGGAAATCTAATAAAGCTAAAATTCTTCAGGTAAAAGTGGAGAAGTGAATAATATCAGATACAAGTGCACTTGTAGTCACTAGCAAATCCACAGCTGATTTGAATCGCTGCAGTGTCAAAGGCAGGTGAAAAAACATACTAATTGTAGGACCTATAATGGATGTGAATTTCTTTGCCATGATCAGTAACAAATATAATTCACTGCTTCCAGAACTACGAAGATGTAGACCACTGCACTTATGGTGAGTGTAATTTAACATGTACTGAGCCTGTAGTACTTGATTGACTGCATGCCAGACGTCTTTTGGGGTATAATTTGCTGTTCCCTACAGGTATTAACGCATCTCATCAACAGGATTTCATTAAGGCAAATTGTGTTCTAACGTTAGTATGATACAAGGTTTTCCACGAGTTGAAGTAGATATTACAGGATATTATTATTCAATTCAAAGTAGAAAAATAAATAAATAAATTATGCTGCTTTGGCCTTAGTGGTGTCAGTTAACCTGTAGTGATGAAACTGTACAGCTTAGACCTTCAATTTGTGAATAATTAATTCAAAATTTTCAAGCAAAATTATAAGAAAAGAACATGTAGCTTAGACATACTGTAAAGGTTAATTTTATTTAAAGCACACATGTCAATTTACCGCAGAAACAAGCGTTTTAGCTATGTGCAATGGTTTATAGAGACCTGAGTTAGATATATTAAGACAGACATGGAAAAATCTTTTTACAGAATACACAAGCAAATATCCTAACGGAAGACATCTTGATGCAATAGTATTATATAAAATATACCAAGATCATGAAAAAGGATATTTCCCATGTATCAGTGCCAAGGTACTTTGTACGAAAAGGAATCATGGCTTTTGAAAGAAGTGATTGACTTTAGTATAGGGTGAGTGTGCCTGCAGTAAGATGTTGAGTTCGTTCTAGTAGAAAATGAAGGAAGAGAAAGAGTTAAGTATTTGGTAACTGCTATACAAACATGGAGAGATTGAAGGAGAAATAGAAAGCTGTGAAATGCAGATAAATCAGTTGAGGATGGAATGTTTCCATGGAGGTAGGGGTTTAAGGAACAATATTTTTCTGCCACAAGGAACTACAAGCTGTGCTACGTTATATATAGTGATCGTTTGAGTGAGAATCCCCTGCCTGGTGTGCTGCCCCATTAGTCCCAACACAATATCAATAATTTTCTACTAAATGAATCTATAGATTTAATTCTCTAGTAAGGCAATATAGTGTTATGAATGTTTCGTTTTGAAGATAACCAAGTTATATATATATATATATATATATATATATATATATATATATATATATATATATATATATATATATATATATATATCTATATCTCTCTCTCTCTCTCTCTCTCTCTCTCTCTCTCTATATATATATATATATATATATATATATATATATATATATATATATATATATATATATATATATATATATATATATATCACAACACATGACAATGTTAATTTACTTTGCTTAGATAGGCCCAGAGAGCTCATGGGCACCTCCATACTGGAGATTTGACAGTGCTGTGGATAGATAATTTCCCGGTGAAGCCAACATCCAAACGATCTCTACATCTTAGAATGACTGACTATAACTGACACAGTCAAGCCAAAAATCACATCAAGGCCAGAGTGGTTCCTGTAACACATCCCACCAAACATTTTAATTATCTCATTTGGAACATAAATAAAGCAAAAAGCAAGTAAAGAGTATTTTCTACTTCGATTGACTTGAATCATATCCAGCATTATAATACCTCAATGGTGCAGTGGTTAGCACGTCTGACTATGAATCCGCTGGCCCGAGTTCGATCCCAGACAAAGACAGTCGGTGCACAGCTCACCCAACTGTTCATCCTTCCAAACGGATTGGTAGGTAAATGGGTACCTAGTGAAAAGTCGGATGTCATAGTAGCCCTGTGTCTCAGTGTAACGGATTAATTTCCACCACAGACTCAAAGGCCAATGGAGATGAGTGCCCACAGCGTGCTATGCGCAGCTATAGCGTGTGCCCCCACTTTATTATTATATCTTATCAGCATTATTTACCTCAACTTGTGGCACACTTTGTAAAATTGTAGTACAGGTCAATGTCAAACTTAGAACCCTTGGAAACAGAGCAGTTTCAAATAATTCTGCATTTAAAATTATATTCATTGTTGAAGGATGTTAACATCTATAGAATTTATTTTCAAAAGGACATCAAATGTCATATGGCGTTATGTTAAGCTAAAAGGCAGAGCAGAGGTAACAGCAAGGCAAAATATGGGGACGAAAAGAACATTTAATTATAATGAAATGGTTACATCAAATAAGAGGATGTGGGTTTGTCAAAGAACGGCAAAATCAGAGCCATCAGTAAGAATGGGAGTGTAATTGGCATGTATAGAAAGTTCAAGAAAAAGGATTTGTAAGATGTAAGTTAGTATATCAGACTTCAAAGAACATAATAGAGAGTAGGCAGAGGTGATCATTTCTATGGGAGCAGTTTATATATATATATATATATATATATATATATATATATATATATATATATATATATATATATATATATATATATATATATATATATATAAAGAAAATTAAAGAGTTGTGGTAATGGTAGGGATAGGAGCGGGGTTGATCAGGAGGAGGTATGGAAGTAAGAACAGTATCTGAGTAGGAGGGATCTTGGAGAGAGGAATTATATAACTGATTCACAAAAGAATCTAGGAGGTAAAGAAGAGATTTTTTGGTAGATGTAGCTCAATAGGTTGGAGGAAAAGAGAGAAAAAAGGGTGATGTGGAAGGGAGAGGGGAAGATGGGGGGAAGGTGTAGGAGTACAGGGAGGGTCACAGGACGGGAGATGAACTTCTGCTGTAACACAGTGTTATCGGAAGTTGAATGTGATGAGGTAGAGGATAGAGAAGGAAGTGGGGAATCAAATGTAAGGTTTGCTATAAAGGCTTCAATATTAGGAAACAAATGAAAAGTTAGCTGCACTGTACAGGGTGACAAGACACTGTCGAGGCTAATTGTTGGCTCAGGAAGAGGATGCTCAGGATTTGATTTATGGATTTTGGTATTTGCTTCCCTGAATGCATCAGCTTTACAATATCATCTTTCATGAATAATAGTTTTTTAAAGTAAAAACCTTTTTAATGAATATACTTACCCATATGTAATTACATATGCCTATCTTTCCTATCCTAGCACAGAAAAATGATGTACACCTCATTTAGAGATCGTACTATGATTGCCTCCTCCCCTATCAATCACCATGCGCAGAGGACAGCTACCACAGCAGCTATCCAGAACAGTCAGTTATTTGGACTACAGAAAACATGTAACTTAGAGGGGAGGGAGGAAGGGAACCTCCTCATCTAATTACATATGGGTAAGTATATTCATAAAAAAAGGTTTTTTCTTTAAAAAAAATATTTTGTTGTTACATATACAAATACCTATATGTAATTACATATGCCTGATTCCCAAGTATAGGAGGGAGGAAGTTACCTCACACCAAGGAAACACAAGAACCATAGAACACGATCTCCAACAACAAACAAACAAACACCCACAAGGCACCCAAACACAACTGTAACCTGAACCCCGAAAAACAGGCACAGCACCAGGACCATCAAAGGGTCAATACACTACCCTCAGAGCTGCAACTATTGGACCCAGGGAGAAAGTATCCAGATACTTATGAGTCACGTCTTTGAGATAAAAAGACGCAAAGGTGTCATGCACTATCAGGTACAGGACTTGAGAATAGAAGCCAAATTTCTAACCTTACGGAAAAGGCACTAGTACTAGTAGCCACTGCACGAACTTCATGAGAAGTTACTTTCGTAAGGCGACACTCTTCCTGAGAAACATCGTTATAGGCCCTCCTGATCACTTGGCAAATCCACATAGAGAGAGTATGTGGGTGAACAGTGTGACTTGGTTCTGAGACCGTAACAAAAGACCGAGAACAGGAAGGACGACAATCCTCAGTCTGCCGAAGGTACTCACGTACAGCCCTGACCGGACACAGAAGACCATCTTCCTCCTGATCCCCAACAAACTCTGTAAGAGCAGGAATAGAAAATTCATCCAAGGATTCATCACCAGGACATTGCGTCTTAGCCAGAAAATCTGGAGCTAAGGAGAAAGACATGGTCGTCCATCCTTTAGAATGACGCATCTCTGTTGAGAGTCCCTGAAGTTTGCTGACACGACGAGCTGAAGCAAGTGCCAGAAGAAACACCATCTTAAGGGAGACATCCCTTGTTGAGGCTGCCCGCAATGGCTTATACGGAGCTCACAATAGGGAGCGAAGCACTAAGGATAAGTCCCAGGCTGGTAACCGAGGGGAACGAGAGGGAATTGAGACAGCAAAGGAACGGAAAAGAGCAGCCAAATCCTTATCTGTGGTAAGATCTATGCTCGACTGACCCCAAAACAGAGGCCAATGCCAAACGATAACTCCTAATTGCGGACACCGACAGGTGCTTGGTATCCCGCAGAAAAAGGAAGAAATCTGCCAACTTCACATAGAGGCAGAGCATGGATCCAAACCCCTCGACTTACCCCAATCACAGTACTCTCCACTTCACCTGGTAAACTGAGGAAGAGGACTGTCTAACTGGTTGGGACAAGAATCTAGCTGCTATGCGCGAAAACCCTTGCGCTCTGAAGAGACGCTGGAGAGTCTCCGTCCCTGAGAACTTGTGGAAGAGATGACGATGGGGCTGGCGAAGAAGGGACCGCCAAGAAGGCAGTGCTCGTGGACTGTCCACCAAGAGAACCAGCAGTAGGGGAAATCAATCCGCCTGCAGCCACAGGGGAACCACCAACGTCATCCGTACACACACTCACCACAATGCGATAAATGAGAGCGAAGGGTGGAAAGGGTGTAAATATTGAGACCTTCCCAAGGGAAGGAGAACGCATCTCGTTTCCATACTGCCTGATCTGGAGGAGGTGACACATACAGAGGGAGACGCCGAGTCAGAGCTATGGCGAAAAGATCCAGTAGAGGAGAACCCCATACTTGGAAGAGAGCCCTGCATACCTCTCGGTATAGGGTCCACTCCGAACCCACACATTCCCGACTGAGAACATCCGCGATCGAATTGTGACGTCCTGGAATGAACATGGGACGCAATGAGAGGTTAAGGCTCTCGCACCACCAGAGAACTTGCCCTGCAAGAACTGACAGGGACTCGGAACAAGTAACCCCCGAGTTCCTTAGATAAGCCACCACCGTGGAGTTGTTGGACATTATGAAAACTACAGAGCCCAACAGATCCTGGCGAAACTTCTGTAGGGCTCGAAAAACTGCTAAGAGCTCCAGTTGGTTAATAAGGAGACCCTGTTCCTCCTTAGTCCACACTTCTGCCACCAAGGAGGCTCCCAGATGCGCATCCCACACCTGCCGGGATGCATCTGTAAACAGAGTCTGCTCTGGAGGAGCTCCCAAGAATGGAGCACCCTTCAGGAGAATTCCTGGAGCCAGCCACCAATTTAAGTCCTCTAGACACTGGTGATTGGGAGCCACCCTCCACCAGTCTGGGTCGGAAGTGGCCTTCCACTATCCTTTCAGACACCATTGAAGGGAATGCACCCGTAGGCAGCCGCCTGGAACCAGCCTCTCTAAGGATGCCAGATGACCCAGCAAGGACCTCCACAGGGGAACTGGTAGAGCTTTGTGCGAAAGGAAGTCGGGATCCGGAGACGGAAAAACTAGGGCTCTTTGAGAATCCAACAACATTCCGAGAAACGGCTTCCTCTGACTGGGGACTAAATTGGATGTCCCAATTGACTTGAATTTCCAGCTGGGAACACAGAAGAAGCAGAGCCCTTATGTTGAAGCTGCATTGAGGTTCCACAGGGAGCATTCCACCTGTTCTCTGCAGACCAGGGGAGAACGAGGAAGCACCAAGGGAGTGGGGCCTTGCTGCAAACTCCCAGAGTCTGCAGCGTGGAGGATTGAGACGAAAGTTCCGGCAGTTCCAAGAACTCCCAAACTCTCTAGATAGCGGCGCAAAGGAATGCCACAGTGATAGGCCCTAGCTGAAACAGGAGTCATCACCTTGGTAAAAACCTGAGGAGCGGAGGCAAGGCCGAAGTATAGAGCTCGAAACTGGTAAACTCTGCCTTGCCACACAAACCTCAAGAACCTGTGAGACTGAGGGTGGATTGGCACCTGAAAGTACGCATCTTTCAGGTCCAAAGAAACCATCCACTCCACCTCGGTCATTGACTCCAGGACCGAGGACACTGTCTCCATTCGGAAGGTAGTTACCCACTGATGAGGGAAGGTTCATGTCACAAACTTGAGTCACAGCTGTGGCACCGGTGCCCCTCCCGACTTCCACTGTCGTGGCAGAACCAACCGGAGGTTCCCCTGATCTCCCAAGTCAGGGCAGAACCTGAGAGCCTAACCCCGCAAACTCAACTGACTAGGAATGGCCCAAACTATCAGCATGACTGGAGCATTCCTGGGTCTAACCCCACGGCCGGTAAAGGCTAAGCCATGGGCAACTTGGGAGACAAGGGCCCGTTGAGAGGAGTCTTGCTCCCTCTTTTCAACAGCCGCAAGCGTTTGGCCATCAAAAAGAAACTGGCCCATAAGAGAGGACATCCGCTGCCTTCTCTCCCTGTCACTGTAGGTCTTAGGCAGGCAACCCACCACAGACTGCCGACGTAACAACATTCACAGCCGAAGCATTTCTGAGGGCTGCAAAATATCCAAATTTGTCTTAGCGAGCACATTCAAGCAGTTGAAAACCTGCTGTGAAGCGACGGAGGACAAACCTGCGAAAGCACCCAAAATTTGATCAATCCAAGAAGTGATGTCTACAAGACCACTCAAAACTCCTATTTGGGTAGCCAGATGCCAAGGAAAGGACAGGTCCCTGTTCTGCATCAGGTGCCGCAGTTCTATATTCAGAGGGGGAGGCCCACTCGAAGATCCCTCTGATGTATACCAACGATCTACCCGTAAGCCCCACCTTTGGGGCAAGGAAAGTTTAGCCGAAGCTGCATTGAGGTTCCGCAGGGAACATTCCACCTGTTCTCTGTGGACCTCTTGAGCCAGGAGAGAACGAGGAAGCACCAAGGGAGTGGGGCCTTGCCGTGAACTCCCAGAGGTGCGCTCGACCCCAGTCTGCAGCGTGGAGGATTGAGACGAAAGTTCCGGCAGTTCCAAGAACTGCCTAACTTAACTCTCATTATAAGCTCACGAAAGGGGGCCAGAACCCCACCCACCAGACTGTCCGACTGAGGGTGGCTTTCGTGAAACGACTCATCTTCCACTGCCAGCGAGTGCAAGGGAAAGCTTGTACCTACAGTCTGGCTCACTACTGTGGTACCGGGACCCATCCTGACTTCCTCTGTGGGGGCGTAACTTACCGAGGCCCACCCCATCTTCCTCTGACGGGGCGGAACCATAGAGCACATTCCCACATCCTCTATTGACAAGGTATGGCTCATGCCAACAGCTTGATTCTCCAATGTATTACCAGAGCCCACCCTGACTTCCTCTGTCAGGGCAGAACTCACTGGGGTCCCCCCTGACAACCCATGTGGGGAAGGGATCTGAGAGCACCATCCCTTACTCTCCACTGATGAGGGAACGGCTCATGTCATAAACTTGAGTCACAGCTGTGGCACCGGCGCCCCCCCCCAACCTCCACTGTCGGGGCAGAACTAACCGGATGTCCCCATGACCTCCAAAGTCGGGGCAGAACCTGAGAGCCTAAACCCGCAAACTCGACTGACAAGGAATGGGCCAAACTATCAGCATGACTTTCTGCAGTGGCACTGTTTCGGCCGATCCCGACTGCCTGTGTTGGGGCGGAAGAAACCAGGCCTCCCCCGGAATTTCCAAGTCGGGGCGGGGCCTGAGAGCACGTTCCCTCAAACTCTAAAAAAGAGGGAAGGCTCATGCCAACAACCTGAGTCACTGCAGGGTAGGGGCCCATCCCGACCTCCGGGGCCCTCCCTGACGTCAACTGAGGACACATCTCCTGTTGGTACAAAACACCACCAAAGGTAGCCGACACAAAACTGGTACCGGCAACTGCACTGGAAACCGGTGCCATAACACCAGTTTGAGGGGGAAGAGGCGAATGCAAACTTACCCTTTCGACTCCAGTAACACCTAGACCCGCTTCCCCAGCAACTCCAGCTGCATGAAGAAACCCAGAAAAAGGAGACCAAGAAAAAGGAGAAAGCAAAGCCGCCGACAACTGAGCTAAGGAAGCCTTGACCGAAAACATAGCAGACTCAAAAGCCACTAACCTGCGAGTCCACCAAACAGCTTTCTCTTCTCCTCTGAGCCTCCAGACGACTTAGATCGTTCTTACCTTTAGAAACATCACCCTTCTTCCAAAAGGCAACAAAACACTTAAACTGAGTCTCAGAAAGGAGCTGACACTTAAAACAGCGCTTATCGCCAGCGCAGGGGACCCCACCCGTCCGGCGAAAAGATAAACAAAGGGAAAGTGGGTCTAAAAATTCCCCCAGCAGATATCTGCAACACTTAATACACTTCCTATGCAACATAGTACCCGCCATGGAAGGGCAAAGCCGCCCCCAAAAAAAAGCAAAAGACACTTAGCAAGGTAGGTGAGGAGTAGGTGTTTCCCGTGCTAGCACAGAAAAATGATTGACTGTTCTGGATAGCTGCTGTGGTAGCTGTCCTCTGCGCATGCTAATTGATAGGGGAGGAGACAACCATAGTACGATCTCTAAATGAGGTGTAGGTCATTTTTTTGTGCTAGGATAGTGAAGATAGGCATATGTAATTACATATGGGTATTTGTATATGTAACAACAAGACTGATTATTCTATAATAATACCATCAGCCATTCATATCACCACTGGCAATTGTTCCAATCATCACAGCTTCATCTTGGACATTGAATAATGTGTTGAATTATTAGTCGTAAACTAATAGCAATAATTTGTCATTATCAAGCCAATATCAACATTGATACTCCAATACTTAGACATTAGTGATAGATCACAAAACTGATTGTTTCACAGCCCAAACTGCATTCAACTGTTGTCAGCATACCACAATGACTCAAATGAGAAATGAGAAATAAAGTGGAAGAAAATACTACATTAATGCACAAGTTGTGGCCACCTGCCTTAATATCTTTGTGGTATGTGCATCCCACAAGTAATAATTGTGTTAATTAATATGACCGGATTAGAACATGGACTTCTCTGACAAATTCCAGTTTTGTTTGAGCTCGCAAAAGTAACATTATGATTTGTTTCACATACAACCTGCTTCTTATATTAGCATTAACAATGCTTCCTATCTACCCAACCATCTAGTACCATATTTAAATTACGTGTCGTATTCCACCTTTGGCGACCTCTGGCAACTCGTGGCAACCCTGTCTCCCTCAGCTGAGACCGTCACTCTTTCTTGAGACGCGCTACTGTGCGGACTCAGGTTTTCAACTGTGCTTTCTTTGTTACTGCCCAACTGTCTTTCGTTGTTGGCCATATGGTTGGGTAAACTGGGGAAAGTCCCGTCTTACCCCGTCCCAGTCGATGATCCATCTGGGGATGGAGATTCAATCAACGCTTTTGAAGGTTTTCCCGACACAGAAACGCCTGGAGAACCTTCACCGCCAGATCAAGTCCTTCCTCAGTGTTCAATCTCCACTAGCAAGGGCTTGGTTGATCCTGTTGGGTCACATGTCCTCCCTCATCCATCTAATTCCAGGGGCCAGACGACGAATGAGAGGCCTACAATTACATCTTTCCCGATCTTGGAACCGTCAGTTCCATCCAGACGACTTTCCAGTTCCTTGGGACAGCATGCTTCTGGAGGATCTTCAGTGGTAGTTGTCGGAGCCCGGCCTACGGGTGGGACAGTCGCTACAATTGGCTTCCCCAGATGTGACTGTACTCGGACGCCTCGACCCTAGGTTGGGGGGCGTCTGTTCTTCATGCCTCAGTGAGTGGTCTGTGGACTCCACAGGAGCGGTCCCTTCATATCAATCTCTTGGAACTCAGAGCCATTCGTCTCAGCCTATACCACTTCACGGAGGAATTTCGCGGGAAAGCGGTTGCAGTCTTCTCAGACAATGCCACGGCCCTGTCATTCTTGGCCAAGGAAGGCGGGACTCGTTCAGGGATTTTCAATGCGGAGGCTCAGTCAGTTAGTTCTTCAGTGGGTGGAAGATCATGCCGTTCAGATCATCCCTCAGTTCGTGAAGGGGTCCTCCAATATCCTGGCGGATTGCCTCAGCAGACGAGACCAGGTTATCTCTACAGAGTGGACTCTCCACCAGGACATCTGCAGTCGACTGTGGAGGACCTGGAGTTATCCCACAGTGGACCTCTTTGCCATGAGGCTCAACTTCCAGCTGCCGAACTTTGTCTCACCGTTTCGAGACCCCCGTGGCGATCACCACGGACGCATTCCTTTACAACTGGGATTGCCAGGATTTGTATGCCTTTCCTCCCTTTCCATTGATTGATCAGGAAGGTTCTCAACAAGTTGAGGACAGCACACCGCGCCACCCTCATCCTGATTGCCCCGTTCTGGCCTCAGAGGGAATGGTTTCCAGATCTCGTCCAGGCCTCGGTAGACTCCCCCAGACGCCTTCCACATCGCAGAGACCTCCTCCGTCAGCCACACGTCCACAGGTTCCATCAGGCTCTCCCCATGCTACAGTTAACCGCGTGGAAACTGTCCAGCGAATCCTCCGTCACCAAGGCTATTCCTCTCGTGTTACGGAATTCCTGGCAAGATCTAAACGGCCTTCCACTCTTATGAATTACCAGCATAAGTGGAAAAAATTCCGGGAGTGGTGCAAAAGGGAGGGCCACACTGTTTCTAACCCCTCCAGCCAAAAGTTTGCTGACTTTTTAGTTTTTCTGAGGCAGGAGAGCAAGCTATCTGTCTCAGCCATTAAAGGGTACAAGGCTATGCTCAATAGCGTGTTTGCCCTTAAAGGATTTGACCTCTCCTCGGATCCAGTTCTCTGGGAGGTGGTTAGAACTTGTTCAAGGCAAGTATGCTGGCCACCTTGCAGACCTCCATCGTGGAATGTGGACGTGGTCCTTAGAGTCTTGACACGTCCGCCTTTTGAGCCTTTGGAACGGTCCACCTTCCGGGATTTGTCTAGGAAGACACTTTTCCTGGTGGCCCTGGCTACAGCCAAGAGAGTGGGTGAGCTCCGTACCCTGTCTATGGTCACAGCTATACAGGGAGAGGATCTTATTCTGTCCTACCTTCCTGAGTTTGCGGCCAAGACGGAAACCGGCCTTAACCCCATCACTCGGGAGTTCCGTCTTCGCAGTCTCTCTTCTATTGTGGGACACGAGGATGAGGAACGTCTACTTTGTCCAGTGAGGGCAATGAATTGTTACCTGCGGCTCACGTCTTCCTCTCTTCGGCCTAGGAGTCTTTTTGTCTCTGTACGGGACCCCAAAAGGCCCATGTCTAAGGCAGCAATCTCCTTTTTTCTACGGGATACAGTTAAGACAGTGCACCAGTCTTTTCCTGAAGATCTCTGTCCCTTGTTCAAGGTCCGGGCCCACGACATCAGGGGTATTGCCACATCTATGCTCCTATGGAAGAACAGCTCAATTGCCTCCATTCTAGAAGAAGCCTGCTGGAGGACTCAGTCAGTATTTGTGGACTACTACCTCCGGGACATTCAGAGGCAAGAAGGAGATGTCTTTGCCCTAGGTCCAGTGGTCGCCGCTGGGGACTTGGTGGGCTAACCCCCCATCACCATAATCCTTCAAGGCAGCAAGTGCCTTATCTTTGGGATTGCATTAGTTGGCATCATTGGAGGAGTCATAAGTTTGCCCTCCTCTCAGGACATGCATCTGGACGCCGGATGGGATTACAAGGAAAACTCCCGAGGGAAGTTACCCGGGTTAATTCCTTATGCACTGATCACTTTCACTGGTTCCTACCTGGGCATGATTCAGGACCAGTGGTGGCCACAGGGTTTTAGTGGCCTGTTGTTTAGACAGGGTGCACACTTCCTCTTATACCTGCACTGAAGGTTCAACAAGGACACCTGCCGGAGATCAAGAGTCCTCACCGGAAGCTTGGACGCAATCTCCTTGACCTCACATGTCTCGGGATCCTAAATTTAGGTGAGACTAAGCTGAGTTTATAATGTGGACCATTCACCCTTAGTCGTATTCCATACCTGTGGCGTGACCCACTTCCTTTAATGTGGGAATCTGCTAATATAAGAAGCAGGTTGTATGTGAAACAAATGACATTTTCAAACATAAAATGTATTTTTTCACTTACCTGCTTCTTATATATATAACCCGCCCATCCTCCCCGCTACTTACCATTGCTTCAAGAAAGAATGACGGTCTCAGCTGAGGGAGACAGGGTTGCCACGAGTTGCCAGAGGTCGCCAAGGGTGGAATATGACACGTAATTTAAATGTGGTACTAGACGGTTGGGTAGATAGGAAGCATTGTTAATGCTAATATAAGAAGCAGGTAAGTGAAAAAAAAAAATTTATGTTTGAAAATGTCATACTGCATTATTTTTCTAGGCGGTCAAGCTTTTCTTTACCAGTTGAAGTATACCAATCACTATCAGTTTTGTGGACATGCATCCAGTAAAGAAAATTCTACTGATTCTGTGTAAGGTCTCCGATTCATTAGCTAACAAATGACCGATATTTATAATAGAAAACATTTCAAACGACTGATTATAAAAGTTCAATAACTACAAGAGAGAAAACTAGTGAAAATAATAGTAGTATTGGTAATTGTAATTGTAATGTGGGGGGGGAAAATGTGCCAGGCAACAAAGGCCATATGGCACTATTGGGGTAGTAGGGTTTGGTAGTAGGACTAAGTATGGGTAGGGTCGGGTAGGGGTTAGATTAGATGTAGGACGTTAGCGGTACGAAGAAAGGATATAAGGGCAGGGAGTGAAAAGGAAGGGGGCTCAGCGAGGATGTCAGCAAGACGAGAGGCACAGCAAGACGGGGGGCACGGGACAGGGAGGAAAGGTGGGGGAAGGCTGCAAGACGAGGGGTTACGAAGATGGGACATGAAAGGAGGAGATGAGGAAGGGAGGAAAGGACGCCACAAGATGGGCAGACAGGGGGAGAGGAACGGGACATCAGGTAGGAATGGGTGAGTCTGGTGTGGCCAATTCGTAAGCGGGCCAGGGCAGTCTCCCAGCGTCTAGTAGGATGAGATGGGTGGGACCAAGGGGAAACAGAGGGCTTGACAGCGTGAAGTTTATTAGAGGTAAGGGTGGACCAGAAAGATTGCCAGCGGGTATAAAGGAAAGTCCGGAAAACTGGGAAGTAATCAGAAACAGGAAGGGAGGAAGTGCAAAAGGTAGGAAGGGTGAGGGCTTCATGTGCCAAAGAGTCAACAGTATCGTTACCAGGGATTCCAACATGACTGGGGACCCAGCAAAAACTAACTGTTTTGTGACGGACAGAAAGGCGGAACAACCAGTCCTGGATGTCGCGGACAAGAGGGTGTGATGAGGAAAAGGAAGATAAAAGGG
>JAXIVD010003702.1:7500-27500 GCA_036785275.1 Cancer borealis
CCTTATTATATTCTCCATCATCAGTGTTGATATAAGGCAGTCATTAAGTCTACTTATATATCATCAACAAAATGACTTCCTCTTGTTCCCTAGACATTGAATCATCACATTTTTACAAGACCCGATAAGCAAAGAATTAATTGTCTATCTCTGCCTGTATAAATCTGTGTTCTGTATATATCAGATAATCCTAGTGACCATTAGAATCTATGATTAATTAACATCAAGTCTAATGTAAATCTTCTTCCTCAAATATTTCAGTATTAGTATATTTGAATCTAGATCCTTTCGGTAATTCCAACTGCATCATTATCTTTGGTTTAAACTCAGGATACACAACAAAGGCTTATGAGTGAGAGGTGATTAAAAAGAGTCCAAACACTTAGCGATTGAAGATCAGGAAGCCTCAGTAGCGTGGAAGGAAGAGCGATGCGTCCTTCACTGGTTACTTGTCAAAAGGACGATACACAACCTAGCGACCCCTTCCCTTTCAGCTAAGGAGATCCCACCCATAAACCGTGACATAGAGGCCAGACCAGCACCATGTGACCCATTTGTTGCAGCGACTTAAATCAATATAACTATCAATCAATCGATCAATATAGAGGCGTAAGAGAACACGATATGACTGAGATGATATTAGAGTATTGTATGTCACATTTCAGAGTTCCATTTATTTGCAAGTTTATTTTTTATGTAATTCAGTTTTTTGTGGGTGTTATAATAACTGTAATGTACATCACTTATGAGTATCTAAAAAAAGTACTCCTGGTTCGAGTATAAATTTGGTTAAGGTATTCGGAGACATTCAGAGACACCAGTTGAGAGAAGAAAATTGGCACGAAAGGTTAGACCGCCAGTGAAGGAACAACCTGGCAGACAGACGCGAGAATTTACTCGTATTCGCCATCTGATCTGGAGTCAATGCGTTAAGTCCCTGCATCACCTACTGTATACGAAGTTCTATCTAGCCCCGTCACGGTGGCTGTATCACGTGCTTATTAATATATTCATGAAAACACACTGCTGTTTTGCCCTGTACAACCTTATTTTCGCTACATTGACCCGTGATAATGAGGGATGCGAATCTTCACCTTCATCAGACACATATTGTTTTTTTGTGTGACGTGAAGAAATCGTCATGAAAAAAACATGGAATGCACATGGGCAAATCTATCATTGTTGTTGCTAATATTATTATCATAATTATCATTATAATTACTGTAATCATAATCCTCATTATTATTACTGCTAATATCATCTTCATTATCATTATCATTACTGTTATCATTACTGCTATTATCATCATCATTATCATTACTGCTATTATCATTACTGTTATAAGTATCCTCATTATCATCACTGTTATTATCATCATTATCATTACTGCTATTATCATCATTATCATTACTACTATTATCAGCATCATTATCATTACTGCTTTATCATTATTATTATCATTATTGTCATCATCATCATCATCATAATCAATGTTGCTGGCGAGAAATCCAAGAAGAATTTGAACTGCCACAAGCCTTTCATGAATCAAAGTCACCGAGTGGGGAAAAGCAATCTTCACAGCAATACAGGCTGTCGTGATGCTCCATGAAATCAGGAAGGAAGATATTGGACGCAAAAAAGAACGAAAAAATCTAAAACTAAGACTTGATTAAATGGATGCAGAGTAAGGTCAAGCACACTCCGTCTGTTTTGTACTGCAAAAAGATGTAAACTCAATTTTTACTTAATCAATAACCACACAAACTATGGGACACCTACAGGAACGAACACTATTATAACAGGACCTTTAATTAAATGCCCAGAAAGAATCAAATCTGGTGTGTGCAAGGTAGGAGGATTCTATGGCGGTATAGTACTGTGCGTAGGGGTGGCAACGAAAAGCATATGTATGTTCTGTATCTTCTATGTTATGTAGTTCTCTGGAGGAGGTGGAGTCTGAGATTAGAATGACTCTGAGTTGACTCTCTGTGTCCTGAGCAGAAGTAGTATATATTGGGAAAATATTTATAGATTTTTTTTAATGTAGTACAAGAAGAGGAGTATTGTCGAGATCAGCTTGGTGGTTGTTGTGGAATGTCACGATGATAAGTTGTGGTGAAGTATAAGTATAGTATAAGCAGCTGGTATTTTCGTTTTTTATAATTCAATGTGATGATTATTGTTGTGTGATGAGGTGTGGTGAGTGTGATGAAGTGTGATGAAGTGTGGTGGGGTGTGGTGAGGTATGGTGAGGTGTGGTGGATGTGATGAGATGTGATGATGTGCGAAGAAGTGTGATGAAATGCGATGAGGCATGATGAAGTGTGAAAAAGTATGATGAAGTGTAATGAGTGGAAAAAATATGATGAAACGAGGTTACGTATGATGAAGTGTGATGAAATGTGCTAAAGTGTAATGAAGTATGATTCGCAAACTTGATTCTATAAACCACCGTCAACAAGAACAATATCAGGTAACATCCTAGTGGAGTAACACTTGGACTGAGACTGAGACCATGATATTTCTACCATCCTATGACACACAATAGCAATAGAAATTTTAGTGAAGTAGAGGAATAAAACCTTCAAACTATACTATGCTCAAACCTATAGACATTAATGTTCTATCTGAGCTATTTATCAATTTATTCTGTCACCTGTCCTGTGTTAGAGAAATGACATACAGTACATAGCCAAGCCACTTTAACGATCATGTAGCTGTAATTAATAAAGATGGAGTCAAGACAGAAGAAGGTCACTGTACACCCAGTGGACTCTACGGTAAAGTAAGGATAGACAACACACACCATAAGGCTTTTCACTGCTCTCCGTAATTACCTATTCCACAGAGACTCCAATTAGAAGAAAGAAAAAAAAACTTAATAATTTGCTGATGTGTTACAGAAGAATGAAACGAATTTATCACTTGCAATTAACACTAACAAAATATTTATCTGAATCAAAACAATATTTTTCTTCCTTCTCCAATCCTTTTACCTTCCTACATACAACCGCCAACACCACCACCACCACCACCACCACTACCTACACCCCCTCCATCCCCATTGCTCGACTGATGTGGTGTTGTTTGCGCCGCGACCACCATGCTGGGGGGTGGGGGGGGAGGGCGATGGAAGGTAACGCACGACCCTTGCTTGATAACAGGACGGAAGATTGGAGGGGGTGGAAATGGAAATGGAGAGAACACGTAAAGAATAAAGGGATAGGGAAGGAGAGGAATTAAGGAAGCTGAAAGAATATGAGGAAGAGGAAGGGATAAGGAATGGGAAAGGAGTAAAAAAGAAGAGGAATCAAGAATGGTGATTAAAGAAGAAAAAGAAGAGGAAGGGATAGAGGTTGGGAAAGGAGTAAGAAAGGAGAGGAATCAAGGATAGGGATGAAATAAGAAGAGGGAGATAAATAGATACGGGATAGGAAAGAAGTAAGAAAGAAGAGGATAACAGATTGGAATGAAAGAAGATGAAGGAGAGGAAGGGATAGAGGTTTGGATAAGAGTAAAAATGGATATGAATATTTAGGATTAAGATAAAATAAGAAGAGTGAGAGGAAGGGATAAGAGATAAGAAGGCTTGGGGACAAAAATTTTCTTATACTGCAGGAATGAGAGTAAAAATACACATCTCATTCACTTAAACATACAAATCAAAGCCAAAAAGTGTGAAACAAACTGAAGAACTGAAACACGAACTCTGACGAAACACTTGAACTTATGGTAAGGAAAGAAAGAAAGCAAGGAAGAAAGGAAGGAAGAAAGAAAAGAAGAAAGAAAGAAGTATAAAAAAAAGAATAAAAGAAAGAATGAAAGGGAGAAAGAAAAAAGAAAGAAAGAAAGAGTAGGAGAGCAAGCAAGATAAACAAAGAAAGAAGGAAAAGATAAAAAAGAAAGAAAGAAAACAAGAAAGAAAGTAAGCAAGCAAGCAAGAAAAAGAAAAAAAGAGAAAAACAAGTGGGAAGAACAATCATGAAAATTCTCACCCTGATGAACAACGTGACGAGGACGAGGAGGAGTACAAAGGAAGAACAGACAGTAACACTACTAATGGACTTAATTCCTAAGGAATACAAGGGAATACAAGGGAACACAAACAGCAACAGACCCTAGGGTCCCTGCGAAGGCTGTTTGATATAACTACGCTACACTAACTACTTGAATTAGAGAAAGGATAGCACAGTGGAAGGCTTCTCCCCTCCCACCCATCCCTCCAGCCGAAGCTGGCAGGAAAATAAGTGATACCATGTAGTATAGAAAAACTACATGGAATTTTCGAGGAAAGTGTGAAAAAAAAAAAATAATAATAAAAAAAAAAAAAAAAAAAAAAATATATATATATATATATATATATATATATATATATATATATATACATATATATATATATATATATATATATATATATATATATATATATATATATATATATATATATATATATATATATATATATATATATATATATATATATATATATATATATATATATATATATATATATATATATATATATATATATATATATATATATATATATATATATATATATATATATAAATATATATATACACATACACACACACACACACACATACACACACACACACACATACACATATATACACATACACATATACATATACATACATATACACATACACACATACATACACATATACACATGTATAGAGAAGGATACTATACTATGCTATATTATACTATAATAGACTACCATTAATGCTGGGACAAAATCGTATTCTCATATCAAATGGGAACTGGTGCAGTAGACACAGTAGGATTTATACTGCACCTGTTGTTCAGGTAGAGATTTGATTCTCGTTTACTTCAGATCAAGGGATCGCTCCGTACCCTGACAGCCAACAGCTGTAGCCTCTAGACCATGAATCCATTAATTATCTTTAAGATTTAAAAATGTCTATAATTACTCTGTAACGAACATTGCCAGCCGAGGATTACTTTCAAGATATTTGTCGAGACGATTTTTAAAGGTTTCTATTGTGTTCGAGTTGACGACGTTTGGGGGCAGCCCATTCCATATATTTACGACTCGATTGAAGAAAAAGTACTTGGCTTCGTTAGTTATAAACCGTTTACCAATTATTTTGAAGCCATTGTTGCGGGTGATGCTCGAACGGTCGATAGTAAAGTAATCGTCCGGCTTTAAATTTGTGAATCCTTTGAAAATTTTGAATATTGTTAGAAGGTCTCCTCTTAGTCTGCGTTTAGTAAGAGAAAATAAATTAAGTTAATAAACCACACGACGTTCGTCGTGTGGTTTATTGCGCAGTTTTGGAATCATTTTGGTTATCCTACGTTGAATTCTGTCTAATTTATTAATGTCTTTACGGTAATAAGGTGACCAGAACTGTACGCAATACTCTAGGTGGGACCGTACAAGCGAGTTATACAGGGTTAGTATGATATTTTCGGATTTGAATTCGAAAGCTCTTCCAATAAAGCTGACTAATTTATTAGCAGTTTTTACTACCTTGGCGCATTGAAGTTCAGGTTTAAGGTCATTTGAGACGATTACCCCAAGGTCTTTTTCTTTAACTACGTTTGTGAGTTGGACGTTATCCATTGAATAATTAATTTGGGGGTTACTACTTCCAACGTGGAGAACGTGAACTTTTTCTATATTGAAGTTCATTTGCCATATTTTGGACCAATCGACTAAAGTGTTGAAATCGCTTTGGATTAGTTTACGCTGAGTTTCAGAGTTGACCTTATTAGCGATTTTTGTGTCGTCGGCGAATTTCGAAATTTTACAAGTGATACCTTTGTCGATATCATTAATGTAAATTATAAAAAGTATTAGTCCCAATACAGACCCTTGAAGGACGCCGCTGTTTACATTTACCCACTCTGACGTTTTTTCCCGTTAATTACGGGAAAGGAGGAGGAGGAGGAGGAGGAGGAGGAGGAGGAGGAGGAATACAAAGGAACACAAACAGCAATAGACCCTAGGATACCTGCGAAGGCTGTTTGATATGCAGTAACTACTTTATACTAACTGTAGTGGTAACAGGAGGAGGAGGAGGAGGAGGAGGAGGAGGAGGAGGAGGAGGAGGAGGAGAAGGAGAAGGAGAAGGAGAAGGAGAAGGAGAAGGAGAAGAAGAAGGAGAAGAAGAAGGAGAAGGAGAAGGAGAAGGACAAGGAGAAGGAGAAGGAGGACAAGGAGGAGGACAAGGAGGAGGACAAGGAGGACGAGAACGAGGAGGACGAGGACGAGGACAAGGAAGACTGGCACGAGGAGTGGGTGGGACGGGCTGGTACTGGAGGGGCGTGATGTAATGAGGTGGTGATGAGGTGATGGCAGAGGAGACTCCCTTAGGCCGGAATTATGTCCCTGTTTTTCCCAAGGCACGGCAGGAGAGGAGGAAAGGAGAGGAGAGAGGTAAGAAGAGAAAAGCAAGGAAAGGCGAGGATAAGAGAGAAGGGAGAGTGATATACAGAGCACCAATAGACAAAGGAATGAAGATATTGATCCGTAAAGAAGTTGCAACAAGGATGAAGGAATACAGTAATGGAAGGAAAGGAAGGAAGCGGAAAAAAGTATGCTGATTCACGTAATACAGTTAGTAGACTCGTAAAAAAGATACAAACACTGAGGACTAAACATAAGTGTGATAGCACCGTGGAGAGAAAAAAATCTTCCAAATATCAAAGTTTCACGATGGTAATAATCTTAAAACGTTTGGTGGATTATCAATTTACAGTTAATTTTACGATCACAAATTGGCTTTCATTTGACATTTCTCACGATTCTTGATACCTGTTACTTAGCTATGATCACGAACCAGTCACAGTAAATCAGTGTATTGGACAGCACGCAAGGTAGAGGAGTTGTGTCCCTGATGAGATAGGAATAAAGTAAGACCGAACAAGTGAACAAGAGATGAATTGATGGTATATATTGAAATATGAGGAAGAAATAAGGGAAGGAGGCTATCATAGTCAAGTTAAACGACAACAGATGAACGTAGGAAAAGATGAAGATAAATAAGATGAAACTGTGAATAACATAGAACACAGACTACCATTTTACCTCAGATCAACACAAGGCTGTAGCATATATACCTAAGAGTGTGTTTAAAAAGTATGTGTATGACATGCATGTGGAGGCAGCCATTGAAAGCCTGGAATCAATGAGATGGTGATGAGTAAATGTTCGCTTGTGTACAAAGCAGTACAAAAATATAACAGACAACAACAGTTCTACTGATCTAACGAGGCTGTACGTGTGGCTACACTACTACTATAATTTCTACTTAATAGAGACAAAATGACACCAAAGTGAAAGGCTCCTCCCCACCCACCCGTTTCTCCAGCCGAAGCTGGCAAGAAGAGGAAGTGATACCATGTAGTATGGACAAGCTATCATGGAGTTTGTATATTTGTATGGGTAAGTGAGAAAATATGAGTAATTTACGACTATTGCTATCCTAATAGAAAAAAAAATACGCACGAATGAAATACTCGATTTGGTGAACTGATGCTAAATGCTTCTCAAGTCTTTCCTTAGCATATAAAGTTGCATCACTGTTAACTGTTTGTGCTAGTAGACAATTCCATATATTCACGATTCCATTAAAGAAAAAGTGCTTTGCTTCGTTTGATCTAAAACTCTTATCAATGATCTTGAAACCATTGTTACGAGTGGTGTTTGTGAGATCGGTAGTTTCATAATTATTTATGTTATTATTGTCAAAGCCGCGGAAAATTTGAAATACCTTAATTTGGTCTCCTCGTAGCCTACGTTTGGATAAATTGAACAAGTTCAGTTCCTTTGGTCGTTCTTCGTAAGGCTTGATGTAGCCATGAAAACACTCAGTTTACAGTTAATTTTGTGTGCTTCACCAGAACGCTCAACAGTCTCCGGTACGACACAAAGATTCAAAACAAGGTGAAGTAAATGTCTGCAAGAGTTGTAAAAGATGCATTTTTTTTTAATGGACAGTTCCCAATTTGGGTGGCATGTGTTTAATCACCAATTGGCTATATCACAGGTTCACAAAATTTATCCTGGTTATTCCCTACATTAACCAGAAAATCCTCCCTCTCCCGTACCTTAGGTTCAATATTTTTTTTTTCACTTATGTTATACTTTACGATTAAACTAATATTTCGTAGCAATGATATTATTGTTGAGTGGTATTATCCTACTCAAAGAAAGCAACCATGTTTGAAAGAAATGTATGACTCACTAGGCTACTAGGAAATATCATTTATTGTTCATGATTCTACGATTACAAACAATGTAAAAATAAAATAAAAGAATAGAGCCATGGAAAATAAAACAGAAAATAAAATCTATACAACAGGTTTGATTCAGGCTACAAGACTACAAGGCAATCTTTGGTTACTGTGAAATGTACATCAGTTCACAGTCATGCTCCACACTTTCTTACATTAATTTTCTTACTGATGTATTTCTTAAACGTGGAAATACGCAAAAAATTAGTTTGTCTGAACACTCATCACAATAATCACACTAAGTTTTTGGTTATATCATTCCCCTTTCTTTAATTTTTTTTTTTTTTTTTTTAAGTTCCTCAACGGTGCAGTGGTTAGCACGTCTGACTACGAATCCGCTGGTTCGAATTCGATCCCGGACAAATGCAGTCGGCGCACAGCTCACCCAGCTGTTCATCCTCCCAAACAGGTTGGTAGATAAATGGGTACCTAGATAAAACCTGGGGAAGATAAACTGTGGAAACTCGGATGTCACAGTGACGCTGTGTCCCGGCGTAACGGATTAATTTCCACCACAGTCTCAAAGGCCCACAGCTACGCGCAGCTATAGCGTGTGCCCCCACTTTGCCTTTACCTTTCTTTCAAGTTTACATGTATGCAATTCCATTCCAATTCAAGTGTTACCAGAATGTTACTGAGTCATTCACGAAAAATATGATTCTTAGCATAACGCATCAACTCTAATTACCTCATTAACTGACTCATAACTATAGAAGACCACTGGAAATTTCTCATATTTCTTAACAAAACATTATAATACCCAGGGATGACATATTCTTTTATTCACTGTTCATTTTCGAAGTTATATTGATCTTAATTTACCTGCAAAACGTGCCTTACATTAAGAAAATTGATGAGTGCTCGGTAAGGGCAGCTGAGCGGCGCGCGTCAGACAGGAACAGTTCAGTGACGCAATGTGTTGTCTAGGAACACAGTGGTTGCCACATGTCACTGTAGTGACAACACACATACATACACACCCACATACACTCACATTCCTACACACTCCCACGCACCCAGAGCCTATAATTACTTCCCTAGAGACCACGGCTGAGATCCAGATTAACTCCTTGACCTCACTTCACCTGTCACCTCACCCACGTGCCCGCCAGGCCACACACACACACACACACACACACACACACACACACACACACACACACTGCCTGAGCGGACAGCAGTCTATCACCACACACATCCCAGATCACACGTCCAGCATTGCGTCTGGGAGCCCCACGTCGGGGCTCCCCAGACATCACACAAACTCATCTTCCCTGGGCTCTGTCTACGTGTGTACAACCAACGCTGAAGCAATAAACCAACCAAATAATATTACGTCTATTGTTTCAAACTTTGTGTGTACGTAACCCAGCAAGAAGCTACATCACCATGCAAAGGCAGAGACCACACGAAAACCCTTACTTAAGTAATATATAATTATCAACTTCAACCGGTTTGGCCATGGAAGTAAATAAGATTAATTCCCCCCCAAAAATACACATTGGTTATTTCGGTGTATTCTATTTATTACACAAAGTCACCCTAGATCGGAGCTCCCCTATGTTGAAAATCCCTCCAATGAGCCATATCCAATTCAATGAGGTGTGAGGGTTGTGGTAAGATCAGTGTGGAAGGCACCTTGTGTATCAAACATAAACAAAAACTTTCCACAATATGAGATCATAGTATAAGGCTTGCATGTTGAGGTCAATGTGGTGCCACGACTCTTAACTTAAACCTAACTGACTGTTCTTAACTGGAAGGAGGAAAGGGAACGAGTAGAACTAGTCATTATCAAGGTGTTGCTCTGTTTACTCAACACCCTGACAACACGCCTGGCTATTTGGTGTGGATGAGTTTTTCTTCACCACCTGAGTTGAAGTCCAGCACTCAAGTCATGTGGGTAAAAGTCCGTACTATGCAACTAACTTCTGACGAAAGGTTTGTACTTTAAGAGTGATTAAGGCAGAAGGGACGGTGGGATGTGTTCCGCTTGTTTCCTCTTAATATGATTGTTTACAAAAAGAAATGTGACATCTAGAGCTACAACTCTTGATCTCCAGACGGAACAAGGGATACCTTATATATTTTTTATGAGTTACGAATTGTACATTAATGTGTACAAATATGTTCATACTAATATAATCTGTAAGTTAATTCTGCATGAATAATTAGTCTTTCATATATGTATACTATATGTCATGCATCCAAACCTTGCACCTGAAGCCTGGACGAGTTTTTTTTAACAAAGCTGCTGACTGATTGTTGTGAGTGGGATTTGGGTGGCGAAGAAACACGGGAAGGAGAAATAGTTCACTTCTCTGACGTTTCGACCAACTGTTTTCCTCTGAGATAGTTGGTCGAAACGATAAAGAAATAAAGTACATCTCCTTCGTCCAGTGTTTCTTCACCACCCAAATCCCACTCATTTGTATATCTCTTTTATATGACTGTTGTAAGGAAATGCTCGAGTAGCATAAAGACATTCCGTTTTCTTCTCCTTAATAATATACATTTGTAGCTGTATAACATATACTCAAATCTTGATCTGCGATAACATCCAAAATAAAATAAATAAATGATGCAAATATGAAATAGTTAAAAAAGGCAGCGCGTACAACACACACTCTTTTGTCATTGGTTGTCTAACTTGTGACGTCACAATTCAATACCACCAATGGCAAGCTGGTATGTGTTGCGTGATATTTGTTCTTGAATTACCTGATAATAATTTCCTGGCAGAGCAACACCTTGATGACTATGGTCCTATACGTTTCCTTCCTTCTTCCAGAGAGAAACAGTCAGTCTTCTATTCCAATTAACAGTCGAGGCACCACACTAACATTCTTCAATTAGGACTACACGCAAACCTTACATTATGATCTCAGCTTATGGAAAACGCACTCTTTTTTATCAGCAGCCAGTCTTGTTATAAACCTTGTTACACATCTTCGTCTGGGCTTCAGGTCCAAGCCTCGGATGGATCGATCTTACCTCCTTAACTGCCTATTGATCCTTATACTTATGTGACTATAAACTGTGTGAGTGTGGGGCTTTGTTTCCTTTCTTTGACTCATACAAATCACACCTGTACACATTTACATTCAGTGTTGGACAAGACGGTGACAGCATGGAATACTTACCTAGTACGTAAGTCTGATTTACTGACTACCTAATTGAATTTATCCTGAATAGCCATTGTTTCAAATATCTGTCATAGCAAAATAGTTGACTATCACTACGGGTTCTATGAGGGAGGAGGGACTTTCATTGAAAATATAAAAAAATCTTTTCAGAAAATCTTTGTTATTTTTTAAAAAGGACTTTGGATAATACTGTTGATAATGTCATAAATATAGTGAAAACGATCGACGCAATTAGGGATATATAATTCATTTCCACGGTATGCTATGCATTCTATCCTTCTCTCTAAGCTTCCACCTCCAATTTTCTCGCTGGCTTTTCTGTTGTTATTTTGATATACTGCTAACGTCCTCCAAAATCTAGAAATGGTTTTGTCTCAGCTCAACTCAATCAGTTGTTGTCCATCACATTCGCACGATGTGTCTTATCCAATCTTGTTAATGACTCCGTCCTTTGTCAGACGCCAGCCAGCAGCAATTTCAAAACTCGTTGTGATTCTACAGAACGCCCAGCTACTCACCTTTGTATTATTTCTGACTAGGACAGAGAGAACTTTTAACACTTTGATGCGTAAAAACTTAACTTCATTTCTCAACAACAGAAAGTAAGTATTAAATAGCGCGGAGTGAAAAAAATATTCGTCTCATTAACTTCTTTCCACTTACTGACTTCTTTCAGACTCTTTCTCTCTCCGGCACAGTATTACATTACTTTCTACAACACTATACAGCTATTTCCGTAGCTATTCTTCCGAGCTATTCAAATACATTCCTCCATTACATCCTAACACAAACTGCTACACAAAAATCCCTTGTAACTGCATATAATTAATTTCAAAACTAGTAAGTTCCAAAAATTCCCTCCTTTTTCCATCTTTTTTTTCTCTGAACTAGTTACGACAGCAGCAGCAGCTGCAGCAGATCCCGGCGGCTGTCAAACAAATCACAGTGTTCGATGGTTTCTTATCGCTTCCCTTTGTGGAGCGACGTGTATTTTGAACAGTTTTCCTTTGCCATCTTTATGTGAGTCTTTGGTTTGTGTCGAGCTGCTTAACTATTTTATTATAAAGAAAACGCCCTAACTACTGTGGTATGGGAGAGAAAAAAGAACATACACACACAGACACACACACACACACACACACACACACACACACACGCACACGCACACGCACACGCACACGCACACACACACACACACACACACACACACCCACCCCCGCCCCCCCCCCGCCACCCCCGCCCTCCCCCGCCCGCCCGCCCGCCCGCCCGCCCGCCCGCCCGCCTGCCCGCCCGCCCACCCACTCACCCCGCCCGCCCGCCCGCCCGCCCGCCCGCCCACCCAACCACCCACCCACCCACCCACCCACCCCGCCCGCCCGCCCATAAGCTCGCCCGCCCGCCCGCCCGCCCGCCCACCCGCCCACCCACCCACCCACCCCGCCCGCCCGCCCGCCCGCCCGCCCACCCACCCACCCACCCACCCCCCCACCTCGCCCGCCCGCCCGCCCGCCCGCCCGCCCGCCCGCCCGCCCGCCCGCCCGCCCGCCCGCCCACCCGCCCACCCGCCCGCCCACCCACCCCCACACCCCGCCCGTCCGCCCGCCCGCATGTACCCTTCAGAGTGTTACCATGCTCAAGGTAGAGTGTTGGAGGGAGTCAAAGGTGTGTGTGGCGTGGGGTCAGGATGTTACAGCTTACTACAGCTCCTCTGGTTTATGGACTTTACCGATTTATAATTTGTCCTCGTCCTTTCTTTGGTAACATTTAAGGTACACTATCAAAAACTGTCGCTGATATGGATGTAGATGATATATAATTCCTAACACTTTAATTATCTTTGGCCTTTTTTTTCTCAACCTCCTCCTCCTCTTCTTCTTTTTCTTTTCTCCTCTTCCTCTTCCTCCTCCTCCTCCTTCGCTTTCCCACCATACTTTGTTTTTCCCTTCCTTCGCTTCACGCTGGATATCTTAATCAAGCCACAGATCATGCCACCTTCCCCCACACCAATATATACTCTTTATCATCTCCCTTAAGGAGCCCGCCCATCCCAACCTTTTAAAGGCCTTACGTCAACCCGTCCTCCACCCGTCCACACCCCCGCACACCCCTTCCCCCACACACCCGCACGCACGCACCCCCCTACAAACACACACGTTCATGTCTGGTAAATATACCCACAAATATACGTACCGCTATGTATACACCACCAGGCCTTTACAAAATGATATGTTACTTCCCACACCGCCACTTCTGCTTTTCATTCTTTCCTCCTCCTCCTCCTCCTCCTCCTCCTCCTCCTCTTCCTCTTCCTCTTCCTCTTCCTCTTCCTCTTCCTCCTCTTCCTCCTCCTCCTATTCCTCCTCCTCCTCCTCCTCCTCCTGCTTGGGACTAGAAGTGGTTTATCACACACTCATTGTCGCCGAAGCATCACTAGTCCCTCAATCTTGTTATCTCCCGCGCTGAGAATACCTTGATGGTGTTGGATCCCCTTAAGACCCTCAAATCATTCGCTCTACTCGGTGAAACTTCTCCGCTTCGACGAATGGACGTAACTTTGCATGGAACCAGCTACTACATCAATGCACGTACACACGCACTTCCTCATACACAGACACGTAATATGTGGACAATGTTATTATTGTGAGCACCAATGATATTTAACGGTGTGTGTGTGTGTGTGTGTGTGTGTGTGTGTGTGTGTGTGTGTGTGTGTGTGTGTGTGTGTGTGTGTGTGTGTGTGTGTGTCACACACAAGCTTTACAATGTGTGTCAAGTTAAAAAAAAAAAAAAACGTGGTTCGACCCAATATCACAGAATCAATTGCTTCATTAAACGTGTGTAATCTGGGGACCATGAACGTGATTGGCGAGTTATTAAAAAAGATAATAATTTAGTCAGGTATGTTATTAGATTGTTATGCAGCTCAGTTATTCCTTTCATCCCGTTCAATGGTAAACTCTGGAATTTTTTGTTTGGTTATATATTTTGTCACCTTTCTACGACTTGGATATTCTCAAGAAAGGAATATCATCACTTACGAACCTCACTTAATCAACTCCTTTATACTCTTCCTTAGTTTACTTTTTGGGAGCTGCAATGTTAGAGACCCTTATTATTTTACTTTTCTTAGTCTTAGTCCAGTATCCCTTAACAGTAGAAAAAAATACATTCCAGTCAGTCAGTCTTTTTTTTTTCGATTTCACTAGCTATATACAAAATAAAATTCTAGTTTGTCTGGTCATCAAAGTTATATAATTACTTTTGGATATCATTTACATTCCAATTAGTTATTCGTCTACACTTTGGCTTCCATTCCACCTTGCCATCCCATCTCATCTTGTCTCCTCTCACTGCAAGTAGTTGGTTCACTAAAGTTAGTTAGTTAATGCGAAAAGCGTAATCACCAGACATCATAAGTTATATGGCTCACGTTTACCATACACTAACTATCACCATCATCATTGTCTTGGTCTTATGCGACTTATTTCACCATCACATTCTACCACATTCTAGTGTCGTTTAGCACTTACTCGCACTCCATCTCTCGTTAAACACCACATTCCTGACATTGTCTATCCCCTTCATTAAAAAAAATCACTTGAAACGAAAATTATAATCTCTTAATCCTGCCGCACTCTTTCCCTTCGTTCAGCCCTCCCCCCCCCCCCACACACACAACACAACACACAACACACAACACACACACACATACATACACACACACACACACACACACACACACACACACACACACACACACACACACACACACACACACACACACACACACACACACACACACACCTCACATCCACATAAAACTAACCAGACATCAGTAAGCCTTCACACAACCCCATTCCTGTCCCGCATTGAGGTTTATCAAACACAATAATCAAATTTTCACAGCCCCATTAAGTTATCTGTCTGGCAAATGCATCCGTGAAGATGTACATCTTTACGGATGCATTTGCCAGACAGATAACTACGTACGTAACTAAGTACGTGAACACTGACTGGCGTTGTAGAGAAGGAAACACTTTGTATACGTGGCTTGTTATCTCTGTTTATAAGACTTTCCCTTCCTCTTACACCTTCATTTTCCACGCATCCTTATTTCCTAGTCTTAATTCAAAAGTATCAACAAACACTCTTCTCAATAACAATTAATACGGTCGTCTCCATCTAGTTAAGTGCCCGCTGGCCACAAGAAGTACCGCTGTCATATCTAGTGATCCGCCAGATGTACAGCCACACTTGCCTCGATTTACCTTACCGCGGCAAGAACCCCGATGTCCCACGCCGCCGCCGTCTGCAAAGTGGAGAACAGAGGTAATAAGTATTATGCTAATTATTATTACAAGCAGCAACAGCAGCAGCAGCAGCATTCATCGCGCATAATCTAGTTCTAACAACCATTACACACTAGCAACCTTTCCAGAAAACCAAACTGCCAAGCGGGCACGTGACCATCCCCACCCGCTTGTGTCTTCTCCTCACGTCAAGTAATCCTACACTGAATATTCACTGCCATCAAATACACATTCATCGCTCGGGCAGCATAATTCCACTCCTTTCAAGACGAACAATTAAGAGAAAGTCCCTGTGGAACGGCTAATTGATGTACCTCGGTTCTGATGACACTCCAAGGACCTCACCGACTCGTGGCCAAGGAACACTTTACACCACAGGACGATGCGAGGTGCGGACGAGGCGGGCGGGAGGGTGGGATGGAGAGAGTGAGTAGGAAGTTTTAGAGGGAGGAAAGGAGCGGTAGATATGAGAAGTGGAAAGGTTAGTGAGAATGTTAGATGGAGGGAGGAATGAGGCGAGAAGGAAGAAATGGATGAGTGGGAGGGAGTGGGATGTACAGCAGGATGGTTAAAGACGGGAAAAGATATAGTAGGGGGAGGGACGAAGGGGAGTATTAGTGGGAGGGGAGGTTAGATACATCAAAGTTGATGGTCATCACTACTACTCTCGACCTGTGATTGTTTATGTATATCTAAGAAACCTGACAGTGAGTGACCATCATCGGAATTCAAGGTACTTACCAATGGTCACTGCTGCATGGGTGACTACTGCACGGTGTCCCACATGATGGGGTACTTACAATGAAAGAATAGATTGAACGGAGCTGTGGCCTAATTGATTACTGTCTCCCTACAAAGCGGCAGCCAAGAAAGCTGCAGCAGCTCCAGACATTCATACTATGCTTACACCTACACTATGCATACACCACATTACTACACCACCACTATTCAAAAACATACCAAAAAATATGTAGTTGTAGATTATATCTTATTTTCCACTTTTCTCAAATGTTATAGTTTTTTTTTTCACAATATGGTATCACTTCTATTCCGGTCAGCTTTAACTTCAAGGATGAGTGGGTGGGAAGGAGCCTTCTATTGTATTATCCTTTCTCTAATACTAGTAGTTAGTGTAAAGTAGTGAAGTTAAACATCCTAGCAAAGTACCTAAAAGTTCGTTGTTGTTTGTAATCCTTTGTCAAGAAAAGATAAAGGGACGCGGAAGGGAGGGCATAGTAAAGCTTATAATGAGAACCCGTGTGTCAGTGCGTATATGAATTGGATACGAACACTATTAAGGTCTTTACTGTCTCCATGATGTACCACCGCCAAAGACCAGTAAGCGACAATCTCGGAGAGGCGGACGGACGGACGTAAATGTACTACCAAAAAACCGCCACCTCCTCTAAGACAACTACTGTCCTGTGCAGCAAACAGTACTCAACCCAACTTTCACCATCTTAAGGGAATAGCTGCACATACACCAAACTGGTCTGTACAACGACTGACTTACTAACTTAACCTCACAAAGTTCATAAGTGTTAATGTAGAGTAGAAGTGAAGAGTCATTTCTACCCTATCTAGTTATCAGTCCTTGTTGTGCATCGTTCGTGAGGGACAACATGTGCACCTCCACAAAGCCTGTCGTTCATGTGGTGGCGGTGGTGGTGGTGGCGGCGCGTGTACACTCATTAACACTAAACGTTCCCAAACTCGCGGCAAAACAAACGAACATCAAGAGCCATTCCCCTGTGTGCAGCGCCTCCACACGGAGTCACATATCCCCGGTAATGGTCCCGGGTGGAGGGTGTGTAGCGGCGGCGGTAGTGGCGGCGCCCTTCATCATGGAGTCAGTGGGGCAGAAGGTCCGCCCCGCCACACCACCGCCAACTCTTCCTGCTAATGACCATTAACTTCTTATCTCGACAACCATTATCCGCTCGTTAGCACAATGGTGGGATGTCAGCGTTATGTCCACTAATTGTTTAATGATGATAAAACGGGCATTATGGCCGTGTACAGAAGCCTCGATGGGAAGGGGAGGGAAACGGCACCAAATTTAGTTGCGAGTGCATGCCAGCAGCTCAGCAAGCCTTTGTCCCTCGCCGGTGCCGCCTCAACATGGCATTCTTTGTTTTAGTATTGGAAGGTCGCGGGGCTGGCCGAGTAATAGAAGTAATGCATCACACAAGCGTGGTCGTTGGTGCGGCTGCAAAGTTCAAGTAATATGCAGTGTAAAATGTTGTAGAGATTGATTGTTTTCGAAAACATGAACAGCAGGAATTTATATATGTTTGAAACGCCAGTTGTTGCCCGTCCCAAGGCGACATTCCCTGAGATGAGAAGGATCGTAGTGCTTCATAAAGAGTCTCCACAGCAATTGTACAGAACAGTAACACTTGTCATTCAGTAACATGTGTGTACATCCATCCCCCTCCTCCATGTTTCCCCCACCCCCCTCCAACCATTACCATCATCCTTCTCTATCGGCAGCCTGAAAATTGTTCTCTATCAGATACATTCCATCGAGATTCACTTCATAGAAAAATTGCCACGATATAAAAGTGAATCTTCCTTGTTTTCATTACTACTGCGAAGTGTATTACCACGTTTCGAGGGAATACTACCATGCGCCTCAAAAGAACAAAAGAACTATCTATACCAACACCCCAAAATACGATTCGCTTTCGTGTGTATGTGTATTTCTTGTATTTCGATTCCTTTGAGAGTGACGAAAACAAGTTCTCCCTTAGTTAATCCTGAAATTATATGCAATATTTCTTTTCATTTATCTTTCTCGCCTTTTTATTCCTTTAGGAGTAAGTAACACAAATAGGTTTCATACTTACATAAAAATAACTACACTTTCTTGATTATATGTAAAAAATATACTAACAAATGAAGAGGTGTGTGTGGGTATTCATTCCTACACACGGGAACACACCACTTAGCAAACATAAAATACTGAAACGGGAGAAAAAAAATGTCTACAAACTACGCACTCATATCCCCCACCCCCCACCCACCCACCCACCCACCCACCCACCCACCCACCCACGCACGCACGCACGCACGCACGCACGCACGCACGCACACACACACACACACACACACACACACACACACACACCAAAAAAAAAAAACATTCACACTACACACACACATATCTGTTGAAATACCTCAAAAACTACTCATCCACGGGCGATATCAATCACTAAAATTCACAGGTAGTTCACAAATGGAAACATGAACATTTACCAAGCATCCATCTATCTGTTCTTCCCACTTTACATCGGGATAACAAAACCATCCCGTCACTCAAGGGTGTCAGACGCATTCAGTAGATTATTTGAAATTTTTGTTCACTGAATACCCTGATGATCCATCCAGGTGAGGTGACACCATCAATCAAACATACAGCAGCGTCCTTCTCACTTGCAGGGATGAAAACAACGCCCTCTAAATGCATCAGAGTGCATTGCTTATGAACCGCCGAGCGGCACTCATTGCTCTACTAAAAGACATCTCTGGAACGTCAAGTCAAGGTGGATTGCTTTACCTGAGAGTGTCTGGCGTTGAATCATTACCATCACCATCATCACCTTCATCACCTTCACGGTAAGTAACCCCATTTTCCGGAGTAGAGGGGAATGGAGGACAGTGGTTAGAAGGTAGATGGCAGGCTCTCCCACCCACTCAAAGGGAATAGTAAGTATAATGTAAAGGTCGTGATGGGGAGTGATGTAATAGAGTAATGACAGGAACAGAGCAACAGGAATGAAATAAGATTGTAACATAAGACTAATAGTAGGAATGTAGTAGTAGTAGTAGTAGTAGTAGTAGTAGTAGTAGTAGTAGTAGAAGTAGTAGAAGTAGTAGTAGTAGTAGTAGTAGTAGTAGTAGTAGTAGTAGTAGTAGTAGTAGTAGTAGTAGTAGTAGAAATGCAGTTGTAGTAGTGTGTCAATGATACTAGACGATTGTTACTACTATTATTACTACAACAACTACTACTACTACTACTACTACTACTACTACTACTACTACTACTACTATTACTATTACTATTACTACTACTACTACTACTACTACTACTACTACTATTACTATTACAGCTTCACATACATTATCTTCTCTCTTCGGATAAACTGAATTTTCACTCGGTATTCCTGTCACGGAAGCAAATATCAAATCATTACTCACGATGGGATACTTACAATTGTTCCTCACATCCTCACGCAAAACCTTACGTGAAATC
>JAXIVD010003702.1:32500-37500 GCA_036785275.1 Cancer borealis
TTCCTTTTCTCTTTTCCTCCTCTTCTCAGTAAAATGGTCGCGGACTGCAGTGATGAACCAACCACCTCGAAGCTTCAATAGTTCTCCTGTTGGTTATTTGCTTCAACTCCATCATCGTCCGAATTACACGTTATTCATGTCGCTCATCATCATCAGCAGCAACAACAGCATTAGCCTCGTCTTCCACAAGACAAAAAAAAATTTGCCTCCCTCACTTGGGTTTCGAAATCAGAATCTCCCTCAATCTCTATTTGGAAGGGCACCTATAACAGACATTTCTCGTGTGTGTGTGTGTGTGTGTGTGTGTGTGTGTGTGTGTGTGTGTGTGTGTGTGTGTGTGTGTGTGTGTGTGTGTGTGTGTGTATGTATGTGTGTGTGTGTGTGTGTGTGTGTGTGTGTGTGTGTGTGTGTGTGTGTGTGTGTGTGTGTGTGTGTGTGTGTGTGTGTGTGTGTGTGTGTGTGTGTGTGTGTGTGTGTGTGTGTGTGTGTGTGTGTGTGTGTTGAGTTGCATCCTTTGCCTTATCCTCACATGTGTAGAAAAAAAACCACTCTCCCTTTGTTGCATTTCACACCGTCTGGTACTTCGCTCTCGCCTCTGCAAACCACGCACTATTTATTCACTTGCGTTCAAACATTTCGACACAAACACAGATGCATAGGATTGCTGGCCACCTCAACACGCAGGAAACACACCAACACCCATGCACTCTCCTTAACGTTCTGGAGATAGGAAAAGGACCCATACGAATTATTAGGAAATCTCAGGACAATTCGACAGGACACCTCCACCTCCCCTTGTCTTCTCACCCGCCACCAGGACCAGTAGACGGTAATCCTGTCTAAGACTAAGACATCACAGTCCTTCTTCACATACACCCATTTTCGATAACCCGTTTCAAAGCAGTGAAGTTGCATTCAAACCTGAGTAGAGTAACAACGTATCAGGTCATTACGTCCGTTTCCTCCTGCTATTAAACTCTTATCTACGAGAAGTGGCATAGAGGAGTTTTTTGCTTTATCTGTCTCCCAAACCCTGGCTTGTAAGATGATAAACATTCCTGTGTGGTGAAAGGAGGAGCCTCGTGCATTATACATAAAATCAGATGGTTCTTCTCTGTTTCTCTACACGTGACAAAAATAACATCGATTTTATCCAAAACACTACTACAAAGACCCTTGTGTACTCCTCGCATCCAGAATGTGGTTAGAGGTTGCGACTTCCACTGCTTTTGTATTATCCTTCATCCCCGCCCGTCCAGACACTGGGGGAAACCTTTACACTGTGCCCGCCGTGCTTGTATGTGGCCCAGCGCACCTTGAAGGGAAGCGTGCGTGTGTAAGGTGAGTCTGAATGGAGAGCCATGCATTGTAACCTGCATCCAATTTACTCCTGTGTTTAGTTTTAACTTTTTCAAGACTTCCTGCATATTATGATGAAATTTTTTTCTTTAGTTCTGTTTCCAGTGTTTTTGCTTGTCTATACATATTTTCGATCTAGGTTAATCAAAGTCAAAAAGTTACTTCACAGAGTCTCATCAGATACAGACTGAACATTATTCCTCTCAGCCATTACCAAGCCACTGTTGACACTAGTGCATGGACAAGAATGATTAACCAGAGGGCTAGGATTCGAGTCCCGGCCTCCTATGTGCCTCGTACTGCCTTAATGAGTACCTGGGGAAGCCTGAGTGAAGGAATTGGAGAGTTAATGTGAATTCAGTAAGCACCACACATCAGAGGCCATATGACAAGGAGACGAGCGTAACATTATTCGTGTATTCTCCATCATGCTTGGCGTAACTTTCTCATAATTTTGTTGGGCTAGTTAATACATTTTTTCATAAAGTTTATAAAAGTCCATGATTTTCCACGTCCGTTTGTCATCTTTTTCCTACACGAGCGGATGACACGCCGCGATGCTAGTGTTAAAACCACTCACGAAAAAAGGTCATCCACAAAGTAATCCACATCAGAGCCTTGTCGAGAAGCCTAATGAGCGGATTACGTAATTACCTGCACTGCCAATCCTTCAGTGCCGTTCCCGGCTTGTGGTTGGTCGGAAAGTGATTTGTAGATTAGCTGCTTTTCATACCCAAGGCTTATATACACACTACAGGCTTTTGTTTCTCCGGCAGCAGATTTGAACGCCTTCAGATGCGCTTAAACTCCCTTTCGTCTACGATGCGCCTTCGAAAGTGGTAGATTAAACAGTCTCTTCTCAATTGTTTATTAATGTACCAAGTGTTTGATTCCTTTATAGACAACAATTAAGAGTTGTTCCAGTCACGCTCATAGCCAAGTAATTACACCTTAACGGGACACCTGAACCCACAACACTCAGAAACACACAGACAGATGTGTCTCAAGATATTTAATCATCTAGTACAAAGGGACTGGATTTTGAAGCGTCTAAGTCAATTAACTAGTATTATTAAGACCCTTGTGTGTGTTACTATCACATCCATCTTGGTTTTTTCATCTCTTTTAGGTTTAATTGACACACTCCTTGTTCTCTTCATCATACCTTGTGCTAGTTTGAATAATAATCTGTGTGAATGTTTCTTTCCTATATCTATGCATATATATATATATATATATATATATATATATATATATATATATATATATATATATATATATATATATATATATATATATATATCTTAGTGCTGCCACGTTCACTGTATCAGCGTCATCTTCGTCAACATTTAGTGAATAGCGTGAAATCTGGTTTCTATTTTCAGTTGAAGATCAGCTCTTTTGATCCTTGTTCTCGTCATGACAGATTGAAGACGGATTTTACTTTTGAGATTTAATTAGTTCCTTTGTGCTCATAAAGTGAAAACTTTTTTTATAGTATACCATCAAGTGGTCACATTTACTTTGTAAATAATTATCAAATTTATCATATAATTTATCTGATGTAATAAAGTTATTTAATTCATCCATTGGGTTCCTCTGAAACCAATTAAGACCTTCTTTTTTAACGGATCCTGTTTAATGATTTCTAGTTCTGTCATGAAGTGTTGAAGGTTAAGATCTGCCAGGCTGGTGACGTAAATGTACGTCTTCATGGACCAACACTGTGACGCTCAAACGGTGCTTATTCACTTTAGACGGCACACTGCCTATCAGTACGAAATGCAATGGTGTTCAACGTTGCTGTAATGACATTATACAACAGGAACGTTCGAAACATTACTGACTGTATTCATTACGATTGCACTGCGGGTATTGCAGTAAAGATCTTACCTCCACGTCACAAAATGTCTGGTAGGATATATTTTCAGTGGCACCTTACATAGTATATTATTCATTCGGTGGTGTCGTGTGAGTCTACTGTCTACAGTTCTCTCTTAGTTCGTGACATAAAAACACGGTTCTCCTTGTATGTGTGAAGCGTTCTCTTACATACCTTGCAGAGACTCCACAGCTAACACTCAAACATGCAACTCTGTGTATGTGTGTGTGTGTGTGTGTGTGTGTGTGTGTGTGTGTGTGTGTGTGTGTGTGTGTGTGTGTGTGTGTGTGTGTGTGTAAGTGTTTGTGTGTAAGTGTGTGTGTGTGTAAGTGTGTGTGTGTGTGTGTGTGTGTGTGTGTGTGTGTGTGTGTGTGTGTGTGTGTGTGTGTGTGTGTGTGTGTGTGTGTGTGTGTGTGTGTGTGTGTGTGTGCGTGCGTGTACGTGCGCGCCTTGCTGCTCACCACCTTTTATCATAACACATTTCTAAGAAACATTAATTAAATGAGATTTGTCGTAAGAACATTAATGTGAATTAATTGAATTAAACAAAAAAAAATCTACATATCATGGTAATTACTTCTAGTAAGCTTTGTGTAATAATCCTCTATGGTGCTTCTAATTAGTAAATTGAGTACCTTTTTTTTTTTCAATGCTGGCATACATATCCTCGTTTATTCCGTAGATGAACATTTCTGTATTTCAATCGTTACAAGGACTGTGTGTCTTCACCTCCCTCACTGTGTAATGAGAAGCACATCATGAAGGAGGGATGGAAGCATTCTTTGTCAGGCTTAATAAAACTCTGAAGCCCATTAACTACCGTGCTTCACCTAACACCTGATCACCGAGCTATTATCGTATTCAATTAAGCTAATGTATTCCAACAGGTGTCTCGCCTGATATTGAATTTGGGGGATTAAATAAAGTATTGATTTAATTCATTCGAAATAAACAGATTGTTATCATACGAAGGGTGGAAGGGAGGGAGGAGGGTAGGTATATAGGGGACAAGATGACGACAATTCAAACTATTTCTGTAATATTTTTTTCTTCACAATAACAGCAATAATGATGCTGATAGTAATAATAATAAAAATATCAATAATAATGGCAGCAACAACAACAAAAACAACAACAATAATAACGACAACTACAACAACAGCAACAACGAGACCTACAACAACAACAACAACAACAGCAACGACATCTACAACAACAACAACAGCAACAACGACATCTACAACAACAACAACAACAAAAATAATAATAATAACAATAACAATAACAATAACAATAATGATAAGAATAATAATTATAACAATAAACTAAAGTATGTATTCACTAGTTTTTTAGTACTGTATAACTTATAATGCAGGAAAGAACAGGTAGAATAAAAATACAATGCGAATTAAACAAACTACATCGAGTATTAACTAAAAAAGAAAATAAAGCATATGAATGTGTAGACAATGTTTCATGCTGATGTGAAATTATCTTCTCACTGCATTGATTCACTACATCCAACTCAATGTGCTATGTGCTATTTTAACCTCAATACAATGAATGATGTGAAGAATGTTTAATCCAAAAAATATATAACACCTCCCAAAAAAAGTGAAAGTAAATAAATAAACCTTGTGTCTATTTATTCATCAAACCTCATATAATATATTTAGTTAGATTTTTTTTTCATAACAACTGATAATTTTGGTGATGATATTGTTGTAACTGTAAATAAAACTCGATGAAGTAAGTATTT
>JAXIVD010003703.1:0-2500 GCA_036785275.1 Cancer borealis
GTGTCATTGAAGGTTGTGTCTCACGGAATAGACTACACCTGCTGTGGCTCACTAGCATCCTACTATTTAAAGAATCAAACCTGATTTAAAGGAATTTTAGTTAATTTGTCTTCTGATATAGGTTAAAATAATACATTTTGACACTACATTCAGATAGTGTAGGTTGAACTAGTGTCTATGCTAGAATTACAAGATTACTTAGTTCATTAATCTAACAAATTACTTATGCCGTACATTGATAACATCCTAACATGTCTTAGCAACGTCTGCAAAAATTAGCGGCTGTACCTCTATTCATGACCAGCACCCATCCACAACCTTCACTCTCCTCTTGACTCACTACCACTCCCTCACAGCTTATCCTTTACCTATCACGACCATCCTTTGCTAGTCCACTACCAGCCTTCTCAACATATGCCCATTTCTTTGATAAACAGGAGCTGCTGCCGCCCAGTACCAGTGCCCCGCCGATGATGGGTTCTATCCCGACAACATCCAGTGTGACAAGTATTATGACTGCTACCGCGGCACCATGACAGAGAAGATCTGCCCTGACGGCCTAGTGTTTGACCACACCCTGACTCCCGACACAGAGCAGTGCAACTACCCCTTCATTGTCGACTGCCCAGAGGGATCCCTCCTTCGTAAGTATCTTCTTAATCCATCTCCTTCAAAAATTAATCAAATGGAATCTTGCCCACCATGGTTCATTACCTTCATTTATCTTCTGGAGGTTCTTTTTACCTTTGTTTTCCTTTCTCATCCCTTTCTTTACCCTCCGTCCCCCAGAGCCAGCTAAGTCCCACGGCGTTGAGTGCCCCCGCATGAACGGTTACTTCGAGCATGAGGAACCCACCAACTGTGCCGAATACTACGAATGCACTGGCGGTATCCCCGTCCTCCGTACCTGCTCTGACGGCCTCGTATTCGACGAGTTCACCGGTACCTGCCTCTGGGCACACAGTGGAGCCCGCAGCGGCTGCATCGAGCAGACTGGTCAGTGTTTACATTATTTTTCATAAATAACAGTTCGCAAATATTACCCAAAGGTTATATATGTTACTACTATGCTGGACAACTGCTATTGCTATTATCTGATGCTTCAACATGCAGAGTGACAGACCAGTGATTTTAGCCGACACACACACACCTTCAACACACATTGTCTCACGCCTGTATCCTCTTCTCGCCCTTACAGAGGTTCTCGAGGACGGCTTCACCTGCCCCAACACCACCCAGATCCACACCAACGGCCAGATGCTTGACCACTCCCGCCACGTCAAGCCCGGTGACTGCAGGTTCTTCTACGTGTGCGTTGACGGCAAGCACCCCCGTGAGGTTGGCTGCCAGCTCGGCTCCGTCTTCAACGACGTCACCCTCCTCTGCGACTCCCCACTAAACGTGCCAGGATGGTAAGCAATCCTCCTTCTTATCCTATTTTCTTCTCATTTATTTTGTCATATTCAATTCCATGATGTTATTTATGACCAAAAAATAGCAAAATAAGCCTTTAAATCTCAATCATACATCATTTCATCCTCGCCATCCCCCTCCACGGCTACAACCACCACATCTAATCCACCATTTCCTCCTCCTCTTCTCTCACTTGCAGCGAGAACTACTATCCCGAGGATATCCTCAACTCCGTGAGGCCACTCCTTCCCAACCAGCAGTAAGACTCCTTCACCAACTCTTCCGCTGATACCTTCATCGGATCCAGACAACGAGGGAGACATCTAATACTCACCTCTACGCTTTCTTCACCACGAAACTCAGCCATTTTGGTTTAGTACTCAGAAATCAAAGTAGCAAAATGTACATAAGAAAAAACACACACGAGATACAAGTGTTTGTCTCAAAAGTATTTCATAACAGTTCCAGAAGCGCATCGCCGCTATAAAAATGTTTAAAAAAATCTGCCATTTCTTTCCGTAGCATAAGATTTTTCCTTTCGAGTTAAATTTGCCAAAGGATCAGAGCCGACATACAAAATGAAGCCTAGTGTATCGAGTTCAACTTAAGATCACAGGCGCAGCTTCCAAGCCTCTGGATTCCATTGTATAGTATTTTCTATTCTTCCTTTTGTATATTCAATAACCTTCATGTTCTTATCTCAAACCATTCGAAGACGTCATTGTTCATAAAGCAACTGTACAGTTTTCCCTAAGTCTTCTCCTCTCCACTTCTTCCTTAGTTATGCTGGTCTTCAATCTTTACTCCTTTACTTCCTCCCTTCTATCTTCATAGTTTGGGTACATTGCCCTTCCTTTTATATTCATTTTTCCTCCTTTTTTCTCCACCTATTGTTATTTAAGCCAGCTCTCAATTAAACACCTGTTGCGTGTTCACAATAAAACTGTAAGAATCGTTTTAGTGTGTTTTCTCCCACACCTTGTTCACCTGGTTACACCCACTCCCACCCCTTACACCTCTCCTAATAATGGTGAGCCTCCATCCACTTCATCTTATGACCAAACATTAGTGCACACCTTTGTATATA
>JAXIVD010003703.1:7500-10000 GCA_036785275.1 Cancer borealis
ACACACACGATATAAGATACTATGATTTTAGAACCGATGAATGGTTAGAGTAAATAGTGTTCGTTCATAAAGTAGTTGTTTCTGCTAAGATCAATAGTACTGTTAACAGGTTACGGTATTATAGTCTTAGATATTATTTCAGAAACTATGAAGGACAGGGCCAAACCATTATTTTCTTTTTTCAAATTATTCAGGTCTAATACATCAATTTATGGTATAATTTTGGTTGTGATCTGAGCTCCTATAATGAACCTGATGACCGACAGATGAAATAAAAAAGGAATGTGTCTAATCATGTTTACTGACACCTGTTCTTTGGAATTCCCTTGAGGGACTTACAACTTGTAACAAATCCTTCATTAAGCTCTTCTCATCTTGTGTTATAATTGGCCGTTTTCTTTTACCTTTCACACCCTCGGGGCTCTGAGACAGGTGGCAAGTCTAGCACAATGATTCACATAAAGGTACTACACCATGAAATATGTGGTTGATAAGACAACTCGATTTCTTCAGTGTCTTCCAAGTTGGTTTCATCTAATCAATGTGTAATGATTCAAGTGTAGAACTTTTATAAGTTTAATGATGGTTTATCTATAACCTGTTTTTTTTTTTATCTGCAAACTTAAAACTTTGAACCTTATATCAGTATACATAAAACGTTCATGTTTTCAAAAGTTAGGTTAAGTTTCTCTGGTGTATGATTATGCAGACTAATGTTTGCTTAAAGTTTAAGCTAATAATTTACACACTAAACATAAGAGGGATAGATCATTATTAAATATATAAGTGGAAGATATCGTAAGTGCTTGATTAAGTCAATTCCCCTAAAAACCAATTTATAGCAAATTTATCGGAAACTGCAAAAACTAAAATATAAACAAAAGTAAATTATTAGGAATAATTCTTTTGTTCAAATTAATGTCTAGCTTTTACACATAAAATACAGCGTCATCAGCAATAAGAAAAATATTTTACTTCCAATCTGTATTATCACTGCCCCTCTCCAATTTTAACTATGATTCTAGGACCAAAGTACGTATGGAAATAGTTCGCATGCATAAAGTTTGTACGCAATTGTTCGTAAGCAAATGTTCGTAAGGGATAAGGTTCCGTTTGAAAAAAGTACGTACGAAAAAGTTTGTACGCTAAAGTTCGTATGCAGATGTCGTATGGTACGTATGTAAAATATTTGTAACGACCTAACCTAACCTAATGCATACAAACATTTTCTAACGAACATTGGCACGACGAACATTTAACCTCACGATTTTTTTCCTTGAAGCTACATGGATTTGTTTTTATAGAAATAGATAAGGATCATCACTACTACTACTTCTACTACTATCCAGATAATACCATGCTGTGCCAGCAACCACCAGCAACAAACTCCAAAATGTGACATTTCATAAATATATTCGTATAACTTGCTTAAATCTTGTTATGATAACGAATAATATCGCAGTTGAGGATTGGAGTCACAGTATTTTTTCACTCTGTTCTTGGAATCTGTAACTGTTATATTGTCAACAACATTGGAAAGCAGAGGATTCCAGACGTTAACGATCCGATTGGGCAAGACACGTCATGCAACGAACAGATAATAGATGGACTGTTGGCGTAACAGAATGGCAACCCAGGGATGGTAAAAGAAGGCATACAGAGAACTAGATGGAGGAATGTGATAGGAAGCTTTGCTGGAGTCACCTGGAATAAACAGGCAGCTGATAGAGATGAGTGGAGAAGGTTAGGAGAGTCCCTTGTCCTGCAGTGGACTCAATGAGGCTGATGGTGATAATGATGATGTAGTTAGTGTGTGTGTGTGTGTGTGTGTGTGTGTGTGTGTGTGTGTGTGTGTGTGTGTGTGTGTGTGTGTGTGTGTGTGTGTGTGTGTTTTACCTTCTTCTAATACACATGACTTACAGAAGGTCTTATAGAGTCCTTTCTGCATATCAAAGCAATATCGCAGACACCCTTTCTTGCAAAGAGATGACTTAAGCATCATAGAAAACAGCGAGTCAGTGTCTATACGGGTAACATTTATCACTATCCAATTCATATATATTACGAGTCATTATTAAACATTACTTCATGACGTGTTTCCCTTCCTTCTAAATGCATAACGGAATAGCGAGTTTTCCTCCTTGTAAAAATAATATCAAACAAAATAAAAAAATTCTCTTTTCGGTACACTGAATAGCAATAGGTAACAAACTTTCCACTTACACAAGTGGATCAAAAATAACCAATGCAGACTATATATAGTACAACTACACACATTCTCTCTCTCTCTCTCTCTCTCTCTCTCTCTCACACATTCTCTCTCTCTCTCTCTCTCTCTCTCTCTCTCTCTCTCTCTCTCTCTCTCTCTCTCTCTCTCTCTCTCTCTCTCTCTCTCTCGTTGGGAACCACTACCGTATGGAATCACCACAACTGCTACTCCTACTCCTCTTCCTGGAATTAGAGAGAAAGAACACGAGTGCTGACCCGTCCCCCCCCCCTC
>JAXIVD010003703.1:17500-35000 GCA_036785275.1 Cancer borealis
CTGTATGTAATTTTTTTTTTCACGTTTGCCTTCAAGCCATTTTTCCATTTTATTGTGTTTTCATCCACCTCATTTTTGTTCAGTTCAAGCATTTATCAAGTAATTTCTTTTTCCTTGTCTTTATGTATCGTGTGTACATTGATTTTTTAAATGTACAGTTCACTGATAGCATCCCTCATACATCTATTTGTCTTATAAACTCTCTATGTATCTTATACCGTCCATTCTCAACTTTCCATCTCATATCTACGCATGCTAACATCTAGAAATATGTTTGCAGATTTACATTTACCTATTGCAATCCCTCTTTTATTGAGTTTATTAATTGCCTTATTACAACGTTGCATCCACATCACTTTAAACGCAAAAAGTCTACACCAGTACCTAACAAACAGATAACAATGGTATATCAAATACATCACAAACATATCATTGTAATTGAGTTCATCAATTTGTTTAATCACAACTTCACTTCCTTAACCATCCTTTCCCACCAAGGTCATTAAGGTAATTTCAAGTACTCTTTCCTCTCTCCCCATATATACAACCATTCCCCTTACCTCTTCCTCCCCTCCCGTCCCTCCCTCCCATTATCAATATTCGTCTTTCCACACCACCTTCCCTTCCCTTCACACCCACAGCCTTGAGTGGCCAGAACCTGAAGGTCACAGTTGTAGTACCCTCACCCACATCAGCTATGTAGCACATCTTCCTACCTTCCACAGTACTGACAACCATACCTTCCCTTCACAGCCACAGCTCAGTATGCCGAGTGCCCAGAACCTGAAGGTCTGCAAGTCTACCCTAATGCAACCATTTGTAACGCCTTCTACAAGTGTGCAAACGGTACCTTTACGAAGGAGTATTGTGAAAACGGCCTCCTCTTTGACGGCAAGGGAAATGTTCACAACCACTGCAACTACCACTGGGCTGTTGATTGCGGCGATCGCGAGGCTGACCGTAAGTTTATTATAAATAGTGGAATATCTCTACGCGCAATGCAGGCGAAACGAGCGGTGTACACACCTACACAGCACAATTATATAAAAGTTGATACGGTAGGTTGATACAGTGGTAGCGCGCTGGCCTTGTATTTGCTTGGTCGGCAGTTCGAGTTCCCACCGGGCTTGTGATGCTTAATTAAGCTGTTTACTGGGGAGGAACTGCTGTGGTCGGGCACCACAGTGGGGTTGGGCTTGCCCAGCTGACGTTCTGGAGAGCATCTTCATTGATGGATATCAGAACTGAAACCCATGCACCTTAACCTTAAGTAATGTACATAAAACAATAAGAATGAAGGAATACTGAATCTGTACTGCTGCACTGAGTCTAAAGCCACAGGATCACACACTTCCCATGAGAACGACTCATTAAACGTCTAAACTCATAAGTTAGAAAAAAAATAAAAATACGTGGTTGGGAACTGAAACACACAACAACAACAGCATGGCGGGGCTCGGACGGGATTGTTAGAACGGCGCGGTCCTGTTGTAAGGAATTAGCCTGTTCGCAGCTAGGATCGTAGACACCTATCAACGCTAGAATTTTTAATTTTCTCCGCTTCTCCGGGGCAAAGGGGTGACTTAGTTAATTTAGAAGCCGATCTGCAGAAAATATACGACATGAATTACTGCACATGTGTATTTAAAATTAAAAACATAACCTTAATGTTATTATTCTTACTTACTGGTGCATGATAAGGCTTTGTTAATTGTATTATAAGATAAAGCTACAATTAGGTAATTATTATTTTTTCAGTAAGTATGAGCAGTAAAAATAAAAGAATGTTGAGTTCGGCTTATACATTTCATCTGAGTGTGTTAAAAAATATTGGAAATCACTGTCACGTCTTATATACGAAGGTGATCAGTGAAGAAAACAAAAACAGCACCGCTGCCAGACGTACGACGTAGTATACTAAGCGCCGTTAAAAAGACTGGTATTTATCACTATGGAGACATTTTACTTCTAATAAACCCTTGCCACAGCATTTGCAGCTGACAATGCCATTAGGAGTTGCTCTGAGTAGCCTGCTAGTGTTTGTTGTGGTTTGCTGCCAGTAGCCGAGGATGTAGTTGTCGTACTGGAAAAAATTAAGTCTGCGACACAAAATTATATTTTCTATACATTACATGGATTTGCCTATTGTTTGGTACATTCAAATGAAAGTATGTATCGGTATATGCCCATTAAGATTAGTAGAAAATGACAAATTGCTTGCCTTGATACAAATATAAGCTGTCTTAAGAATACCATATGAAATTATGAATAGAGGCTTAAACGATGTCATATGCCGTCGGACATCATGAGCTTAATTATAAGCTGTCTTAAGAATACCATATGAAATTATGAATAGAGGCTTAAACGATGTCATATGCCGTCGGACATCATGAGCTTAATAGACTTAAATTTCATACGCATTAATGTGCAATAATACACCTGTGTAAGCTTGTAAAACTTGCCCAAAAAAGTATTTATTTTCCGGCAAAAATTACAAAATCTGGCGCTGTCTGGTATCAAAATACTCACTGCGAACAGGCTAATTAGAGCAGCAGCAACGGTAGTAACAACACGCACTCACTCATACCTTTCAAACACCTATGTAAATGTTAAAGGTGTCGTGGTAGCGCCAGGCAGGTGTCCCATGAGGGGGCGTGCAGGGTGTAGAGGACGTGCAGGTGTCGGATGGAGGGTCACGTGATGGAACGTTCTAGGTCATCGCGTCACTCAGTCATGCTGCCTCTCCACCTCCACTTTGTAGCTCTGTAGAGGGAAAAAAAGCATGAATTATGTTTGTCACTTTATTAATAGGTTGTTTTGAAGCACTTGAGAGGCAGAATATAACTATAAATAGTTAGACATGGAGTGTGCCGCCTTCTACGGATGTCTGCTATGTTATCTGGCGTGAATGTAGTATATGTTCATCGTAACACAATTATAGTTATACTTAATGTGTGTTACAGGATGATAAACAAACTGTATGTTTACCTTCAAGCTCAAATGTACACGTGATTACATGATGATGGATACAGGTGCTTAGGTGGACCCTTCATGGCACCACACGCGACGACTGACCGTTGGCGGGATTACACCTTACGTTGTAACGGTTTGAAATTTGAAATTGAAAATTAACCTATTAAACAGTTCAACTAAAAAATTATGGTACCAAGCAAGTTTACTACATCATTAATTATGTGATACCGAGCATCTTGAATATATATATATATATATATATATATATATATATATATATATATATATATATATATATATATATATATATATATATATATATACACACACATTTTATTTTAAGGATTTTATTTTCCGTGAGGCTTTTAAAGGTGAGTTAGATGGACGTATCAGCAGACTTACCAACACTTCATTGATTTGTACTACACCAATAAACATTGAAATTAAACATTAAATTGATATTGATATCTGTATGGTGACACGCGTAGTTATATTATAGACATCTTCAATATAGAAAGGTTAAGCTAGTCCACTTAAATACTGTCAACTTTTTATTTTTCTATAATGCTTATGACACCAGTTCTATCACGCATATGTATGTGTGTTTCACACATCACACACCTCCATTCCCTTGCTCCGTCAGTGAAGAAAAAAAAACCCGCATTGCCGCATAATAGGCGTGGACGTTAACCACTGTCCCACGGGAGAGGATCAGTGACTCAGTGTTCAGTGTGAGTCACCAGGAATGGAAACATTGGTTCTTAATATGCTGCAATGCAGGATATGGAATAGCTTACCATATTATCGTGGGATAGGTATATCAGACTTTAAAACTGTCTTAATTAGATAAGGTATAGAACAGAAAATCTGAATATATCTAACATTTTATGTACACCTAATTGTAGTATACATGCAGGGCCACTCGTGTGGTCGTCTCCGTATCTATATTTGTCCAGTTTTTCTTTCAGTTTATGTACATTATTTGCTATTATCACCTCTTCCTTCAGTTCATTCCAAGTATCTATAATTTTTGTGTAAAAAACTTACTTTTTTGTATCGTTCAAGCAAATTCCTTTTTGCAATTTTTTCTTGTGTCCTCTCAAATACCTAGCCTCTCCTTTTCTTCTAAATATTAAAGTTTTCTGTTTCCTCCAGTATTATGTCTTGTAAGTAAATATTTGCTGTCCAGCATAATTATGTAAATGATGCCAGGGAACGAAATAATAACCTATCCACTTTGCAGTGATTCCATTGGGCAAAGGAATCTGTGAGTACTCCTTCGGCATCTTCTCCAACGGTGCTTGTGAAACTTACTTCACAAAGTGTGAGTACGGGGAGCCCATTTACGAGCCCTGCACCCCAGGCCTGGCTTATGACGAAAGGATCCACGCCTGCAACTGGCCTGACCTCTTGGAATACTGCAATCCCGAAGGTAGAGTGCAGGCTGTTAAGGTCACAAGTGACCTAGGTAAAGTGATGCAGGATGGGAGGTGCTCAATTTTTTTAGTGATAGGTCTGAGATTTTGTTATAGTACGTATGTAGTGACCGAATTATGTAATGTTATAAAACATGTTGCATGGTGTAGTTCATGGTACTGGGAACGTTACTCCTCACACACCTCATTTCCATTACATTTCATCTTTTCTTTTCCGCTATTACCATACTCCACATTTCACTACCATATAGTGCAATTGGCACCTCCTCTTTACATTCATTTCCATCACTCTACAACTTCTTCATTCCTTCAACACCTTTCCTACATCATTGATTCTAGATTTCACCTGTCTCTATTTCTCCATCTACACTAATCTTGGACCCTAAGTACTGAAAACATTGTACCGCCTCAAGCAATTCATCATTCAGTACAACATTCATCCTCCTACTACCAACACCTCATTGTGCATTTCATTACTTTACTCTTATTCATTCACTCATCACATTCCTCCTCCTACACACGTCTAAATTCCTCCACCAGCTGACAGAATTTTTCCTCCATATCCGCCACTAATAATGAACTCTAACCTATACCAAATAATAGTTTAGTGGTAATAGTTTCATCAGTTACAATAATGTAGAAATACAAATAGTTGCTACATTTGCCTAACAACAGTATTTGTATATTTCAAAGAAAACATATGTATTGATATTAGGCCATGTATGTAATTGCAAAAATCATATTGTTTTGTCAATAATTGTGTTATAGAACTTAATATAACTTTTCTTTTCCATAACAGGAGTAGGCAGATTCAGTTCATCATATTTCATCAGTACCTCAGACCTAGGTACAGAAGTGCCTTGGTCATACACAAACAATCCAACCTGCCACTGTTAATGTCACTCTTAGTTGAGGTGGAAGCCGGGTGGCTCTGTGGTACAATGCTCGGCTCATGACCTAAGGGTTACGAGTTTGATCCTGGCTCACGGCAGCTTCTTGGTGAGAGGGATAGCACTCTCTCATTAACCCTAGAAGAACTATATGGTCTATAGCTACCTGGTTCTGGGGGATTCAGCCTCCAAGATGTTCATCCATATTACTTATCTTTATAGTTCGTCAGCTTTGTTTCCGCATGACTGTCTGGAATACAATGTTGAGGTAATGTAGGGTAAGGCAGTGGCATACTAAGGATAGGCGAGGGGGCGGTCCTAGAGCCAAGTCATTAGTATTGTGCTGTCAGTCTTGGATGGGGTCTTGGGTTCAGTCCCTGAGATCTACAACCATGAATTAATTTTTCATTATTCCATTGTTTTATTTTTTTCAAGGTATGGGGGAACACTAGCTTCAAAACACTATTCACTACCTGAAACACAACATAATGTATCTTGATTCACCGTGTCCAGCTTAACACCTTCCTTAAACCCCTTCCTTCCACATTACAGAAATAGTTGGCTTCAAGTGCCCAGCATATGTAGATGGCAAGGACCTAGCTGCCAGGTTCCTGCCTTATCCCCGCTACCCCGCACAAGACTGTGGCCGCTACATCGTGTGTGTGGAAGGCCTTCCACGCCTGGTGAGCTGCGGAGACTACACGGTCTTCAACCCAGAAACCCTCACTTGCGAAGATCCTAAATACGTCTCCGCCTGGTAAGGCCTCAGTGAGAGAGAAGACTACTTCTCTTCTTGATACGCTAGTGTAGTGAACAGCACACTTTATTCACAACTTTTAAAATTTGAGTTTGAATCCCGAGCTAGGCAGAGGCAATTTGGGGTTGTCTTCTTTCATGTTTAACCTGTTTACTTAATTAAGGCACGAATCCACCGAGGCAACATTTTGGCAATATGTGGCATACTACATTGTCGCATACGCCAAGTGTGTTTGAACCAGTTCAACAGAAGGCAACCATGCAACAGTGTGGCATGCAACAGGTAGCCCCATGTTGCCGTATAACTTGATGCATGCGACAACATTTATCCTGTTGCCTAGTGTTGAACACCTTCCCAACAGTTGCAGGAAGGTGTTCATGTTGAAGGCAACAACATGAATTGGTTTCAAGAAAAAACAGTAGAATTTATAGAAGAATATAAGAAACTTGCCATTCTATGGGATATACACTTGACAGATTACAATAATAACCATGCTAAACTAGATGCACTGAGTGACCAATTGGGAGACATGAGTTATGTGGTATGAAAGGAAGAGTTATGTATAGACAGTGTATCCTGGGATCATAAAATGTTCTGCCATAGCCATTCCTTGCATGGAAAGCCTCAAAAATGAATTAGGTACTGATGATGAAGATAATAGGTTTGGTAAGTAGGAGATAATCCACAATGTAATATGGAAAGACAATGTTGAAATACCTGAGTGACAGGGAGAGTAGGAAAGTAAAAGGACTGGAGTGCACAAGGATTAGTGTATAGACAAGAACAAGTGGAAACCTTTCTGATATGGCCCCTTCTTGTGGAATGCCATAAAACACCATCAGATAGCTAGACTATCACTTAAATATTTGATATTTTTCTCTATCAGCTTAAAATCTTGATATTAATGATTATGTACATTTTTTTATTCAAAGTCCTTTGTTTCCTTTGGTTATATTCACTATCTAAAATTCCTTTGAGTCAGGTGTTCTCAGTCTTCAAAATGATCTACCTAGCATTACCTTTTCACTAGTTTAGGCTGTCACTCATCTCAGCCTTTTCTTAAGGTCAAGATAGCATATGTGTTTTGTTTTGTTGTCATGCAGCTAAAACTAGCATTGAGTGAACCACAAGTGCCATCACCAAAATGCACAAGGAACTATTCACTCATTTTTGCCACAGAACAAAAAATACTGATAGAACAAAATAGTTTTCATATTCATGAATCAACATTAGATACTGTTCTCCATTCTATATTATCATTACAGAGAAAATATTTGAAGCAGACTGCCAGTGTCTTGTTCAGTTCATGGTATTGATAACATATATTAAACAATTTTTTTCTTTTACAGTTCAAACTACTTCAAGAAGTAAACTGACTACAACAACAACAACAACAGGAGGAGGCATCGCAAAGCAGGCAGAGGGAGAAAAATATTTAATCTTCTAACATTGGCTAAATCTTACTTTCTATATAAAAAATAAAAAGCTTCCTTTGCCCCTTTCTCACTCAAGGTACTATAGCGGTTAGGTGAGATTCTTAATTCAACTATTGCTTTGTCCTTCACAGTGCTAGAGGTAGGTGGTTAGCATGTGTATAGGAGTGTTAGTGTAATGCCAAACAACATTCACTTCAAGCTCTCAAGTCAACCGTGATATTAATTTTAGTAATACTACTTGAAATCTAAATATTTTTGTATGAAATTTTATACAGCTACTTGTCTAACATGTACTCTAGTGTTGCTACTTCTTGAAACCTGACATAATAGCTATACCTTCTTCATTGATTGGACTCCTTTCTTTCCATTACCTCAAGCCTGTACCATCCACTCACTCTTGGTGGGCCTGAAGCAACAGCAAATACATATATGTATATGGATTCTATGAAATATATATGATTGGATCTATTTGTTTTTTGGCTTGACCTACAACGTTTCATCATTATTATACTAAGTTGACATGTATTCAAGAGTACAGTGGAACCTCGGTTTTCATGATTATTCCGTTCAAAAAGTCTGACCAAAACCGAACTGTACGAAAACTGAAGCAATATTTCCCATAAGAAATAATGTAAATCCAATTAATCTGCTCCAGACACAAAAATATTAACAAAAAATGCATTTTATAGAGAATAACTAAAGTTTTACATACAGAAAACAATGAGAAATAAATATAAATGACTAATGAAATGGATAAATGAACATTTAACATCACTTTTATTGAAGACTCGTTGCCTTACTACACTGTTGTTGTTTTTTTTACCCATAGGCACCGATAGGCTTAATGGAAGCCTTAGATGGTCAGCCTCCTCCCGTTAGTAGAGCAGGTTAGATTTTTTAAGTGACGCCTCGTTTCATATAGAGAGGCTCATGCTGCCAGCGGAAGCTCCTCATGCATATAGCTTTGCAGTCCCATCGAGGATAGTGTTATGGCAGCATGTGGATGACCTTAAGCCATTCAGCGGTATTAGCAAAGAAAAGTGGCCAGCATGTGACGGGGCTCAATCTCGAGACCCTAAGCTGGTATGCCCGACCGCTAGCCACTAGGCCACCGCCTCCCCATGTCAGTTCGCTACTAGAATTTGTCAAACCAGCCTCTACTGGCTTTGAATTAACTAACAGCAGCACTCATTCCAGGCATTTTCTTTGTGAAATCCGCACGCAACAGCCTTGATTTTTCGCAAATTATCGCCTTTGAAACACTATTTCCCACTAATGTTGTTCGTTGATCCATACCAATAACAACTTCTCAACATCTTTGATTGTTTGCGATCTCTGTTTCGTTAGCACATTTACCCCTTTCGCAACATCAGCTTCCTTGATTTCTTTTTTCTTCGCCAGGATGGAACTGATCGTTGATGCAGACTTCCCGTACATCCTGGCGAGTTCAGTCACACGTACACCTTTTGCATACTTTGCTACGAGTTCTTTCTTGAATTCTATAGTGTTTTTAGTCTTCTTTATCAAAGGGCTGGCACACAAAACTTTGTCTCCATGGTGGCTTATTTAGCAGTCGCACTCAATAAACAAGCACAAAAAGCAATGGATTATTACAAAATGTTTCGGATAAACGCGCAGGGTGATGCTCACTCAACGAGAAACAAAGACATCCCATGCGTTCTCACGAACACATGGGATGCTTAGTGTGGGCGCTCGATTTTGGGAAACCAGTGACCGAGTCACACAAGCAAGTGGGCGAGTTTGGTACGAGAACCGAGCGGATGTATGAAAACTGGGACAAAATTTTGACAAAAAAAGTCGTTGAATTGTACGAAAACTGGGTCATACAAAAACAGAGGTTTGAGTGTATGAGTAAAAGTTGTATAACAAACTTTTACCTCATTATAATGATGATAAGCAGGAAAGAATAAATGTTAAGATACGTGAGTAAACTATTTTCTGGAGTTCATCAAACACTAGAACTGTTATGCACCAACACTGGTGCCCTACACATAAGGAATCAGAATCAGAATGAAATACCTTGGAATATAGAAGTTAATCTAGTGTTTCTCTTTAGTGATGTTAGTAACTAACCTATGCTTACACAGGGTTGAATATGGTCATTGCCTATGAAATTAACATCACAGTATTGGCTTTCTAATAACAAATCTCTAAACTAACTTAATTAACAATAGCCTAGTTAGTTTTAAATTAATATTTTGTTAACCTCTGTTAGGATGTGACTGGTATTACATTTTGCCAATAATAGAAATATTCATAATTTTCACTACAAAATGTTTAGTGGGTGTTACAATGTGCTACAATAAAAATCAATTGGTGAAAAAATGAAAAATCAATTAATCAAGGTATGCATACATAGGCAAGAAAAACAGGTAAAATTGCAGTTTAAGCCAATACACCTCTTCTTGTTTTTCTTTTTTCCTATAGCCAACAAGCTTGGGAAAACGGGGTTTTGAGGTAGGGGAAGCAAATATAGGCCATATATGGCAATCCAAAATAGGTGAAAAATTTTTTGTTTTTTTTGTTTTATACGGTATAAAAATCTTATATAACCGAACCCAACCACACAACCATAACCTAAACTAAACTGACCCGGGGGTATAGAGGCCCCTGGGCTCTACCAACCTAACCTAACCTAAACTGAACTCCCGTAATAACCTCTTTACTGGGAAGAAACAAGCCCCCCACACCCCACAACCTAACCGAAACTGAGCTCACGTAGGCTAAGCTGGGGGTCCGGGGGATAAGCCCCTGGATGCCCCCAGCTTAGCCTAGTCCATCGTAACCTAACCTTGACTGGGAGTTTCACTCCCATGGATCCCCTACCAAAATCAACGAACCATACAGAACAACCTATTTCAAATTATGATAAATATCTTAATTAGAAGTAGATGGTCCAGCCTCGGGGTTGACTTCAAAGTCATCTGGTCGATTGGTATAGGAGCCTAGGAGGTTGTCGTGAAGGGACTGGGAGGCGTAACATTTTTTCTGATAGATTTTGATGTGTTTTGAATTAATCTTAAGTTTGTTTGTTACGCAATGCATTTTTTTTTTTTTTACACAACACTTGCTGTGGTTAATTGTTGCATACCCTAACTCCCCAATTCTCGAGTATGCTCGCCACTCGTCAGAGTACATAGTGGTTCCTGGCAGAACGTGGCGTCGAATAATAGGCGTGAGGGTCTGAGTTTCGTTTATCTACTAGGAAAAATAACAGTTTCTTTGTCTCTCATATATTCCAAACACCTACTTTCCTTCCACTTCCCGTCCTCTTCGTATTTTGCGTTAGCAAATTTTGATTCGTCTATTTCAATTACTTTGCCAGGACCACCAACACTACACTTTTCCCAGCCCAAATTCACACACCCCGTAGCAGAAAAATGCCCAGTTCACACACGTTTCACTCGAGAAATCCATTTGTACTTCTGCATCGCGCTGGGTTCTTGCTTTTCTTAAAAATAAGGCAATAAATGTTAGTAGTTTAGTGTACCTTTTCTTTCACTAATTGTGAACTTGCATTGAATCCGCTGATCCCTTGCGTTTGCACGAACTTTAGAACAATAAAATACTGTTTCGAGGGTTTAAAATGACAAGTCCTTACCGCAGAAAACACATTCAACATTCCTCGGAAGCAAGCCGTGGCTTCTGAAGCATTCTGAGGACGGTTTTTCGTTCCTGTGATGCTTTCTTATCAAATCATAATCGTGCAATTCTCACAAGACATTTTTTGAATAGAGAGCTTCTTTGAAGCACGCGCATGAGATATGAAATTGATGATCTGTGATTGGCTATAGAAGTCAGGTAATTGAAATTAAAATAATTGATTTGATTTAGACCTGTGGACCTCGACCCTCCCGCTAAGACATTATTTAAACACAACCAGAAACCTATCCTGACCAGAGGGGCTGGGCCTCCCTTGGACTCCCCCGCTCCGACACTATTTTAACTGTCCCGATCTTATTATTAATTTTCGACAGTGTAATATGGGGCTAGAAATGCTCCTAACATTGTCATGAGATAGTTTATAGTTACGTGTGGTGTATTAGTTGAAACTGAAATAATACCAAAGTAATTAATATAGTAATCAACCTAATAAAACTTAACTTTACGTAGTACAGCGTGGCGTAACCTAGTCCGCGTAGCCTATTCTTTTCCTCACTCTCCTCTCCTTCATTTCAAATTTCCGTCGTGTTTCAAAGTCACTGTTTTATCACTATTGCCTGAAAAACAAGAATAATTAAGTTCCATCCACATACATTAAGATATCATACTAATAAACTTAAAATATCATTAATTCAAGCAAAATAACATTAATAAACGCAAAAATAACGCTGTTGAAACCATATACGTTACCATTGGTCAGTCTTAACCATTCACAGACTAGTTTTAAAGGTCAGTCTGTTGAAAATTAAGGAATATAAGCGACCGACAGGAAAAAAGATGGCTGAAAAAATGGTTGTATACACTACAAGTGACTACATCATGCTGCTTACATATATTTCATGTTATTTGATATATTTACTACTATTAACTTAAACTAGATAACACTACCATTACTTATTTACCTTTAGGCAGCTATGTAGAGAGAATAAGGCCTCAGGGGAGAGTAAATGTGGTTTTCTGTCCCTTTAAAGAACTGACCTAACGCCCCCCACGTGTCGGCTTTCTTCCTCCTCGTGACCACCCTGCATTGGCGTGTATCCCTCCGCCGCATCCTCCGCCGCCCTATCCACGCTAATCATCATACACACTAATAAACGTAATTCTTTTCAAAACAAGCATTTATATTCACACTACATGACATTCCAACCAAGGAATTGGAATAATGCGCTACGATTGGCAAAACAGAATGTATGTTTTAATAGGATGACAAGCGCACTACTTTCTTTCCCCTTCGCCGCACCATACAGGTTGCGACGTGCGCACCGCCCTCCCTCCACGCCCCCCCAATACCCCCCACATCCCTCCATCTACCTCTTAATCAAGATTGAAGATTCAAGATCAGTTTGTGATTGCGAATGGCCGGGTAAGTAGATGCCAGGTGAACGGACGGGAGTGTCTTACAAAGTGTAGTGTAAAGTGTTACTAAGTACTTCCCGGGTGCTGATGTGCTTCATGTGAGTACAGGAAGCATCAATGAAGACAGTGATGAAGTACTACCGCCTTGTCATCCTCCTGAGGCGTGGAAAGTGAAGGTAAATAATGATCACTTACATTTTCTAGCCGTGGTGGTAGTAGTTATCGTATTTTTCCCTTTCCCTTCTTTTTTATCTTTTTTTAATGGGGAATGAAGAGTGGACATGAATGGGTTACTCAAGAAGGCATAGTAGAGGGGGAAAAGGAGCCTTTGTTATGGTCAATTTTGGCGGGAAAAGAGTGTATCATTGCCAGACACCGCTTGATAGGCCGTCGACCAGGTGTTTATAATGTGTTTATATGTGTGTTTATGTGTCACTTTTGGTAATTCTGTCCATTAACGACGAAGCTGAGGTCGGCCTCCGCTCACACCAGTTATTCCATTTTACTCCGTCCTGTCGTGGATAATTATTTTAATTTGAGGCAGGTGGTGTGATGGTGGCTGGTGTATCCTGGTGTAGGTAGGCTGGTTTGCCAGCTCACAGAGCCATTTGTCCAGTTTCTTAGTGTGTGAGGCAGGCAGTTGAACAATGGAGGTCCGTTGTGGGTGTGTTAGCGTCGGTCTCCGGTCATTTCGCCCACATTGCCAATTCGCTACACTATGGAGTCATTCTACCCACAGGTCATTTCGCCCACACAATGGAGTCACATGTCACAGTCTGCTGCTGGTCTCTCTCGAGACAGCCGGCCGTCCCCCTATGGAAAGAGCTCAGAGCTCATAGTGACCAATCTTTGAGTTGGACCGAAACCACTCACACACAACACACCGGAACAACGAGGTCACAACCCCTCGACTTACATCCCGTACCTACTCATTGCTAGGTGAACAGAGGCTACACGTGAAAGGAGACTCGCCCAAATATTCTCCGTCCGCCCAGGGGATCGAACCCTGGCCCCTCGGTTGTGAGCCGAGTGCGCTAACCACTACGCTAGCGGACCGTGTGTGTGTGTGTGTGTGTGTGTGTGTGTGTGTGTGTGTGTGTGTGTGTGTGTGTGTGTGTGTGTGTGTGTGTGTGTGTGTGTTATCCCAAGGACCTTCCCGCGGAGTTCCAATACATCCTTCTGTAGTAACTATTTTGACTGTGGGCAGCCGTGGGCGTGGGCGTGGGTTGCCTTCTGACGTCTTGGGAACCTGGGGCGGCATTGGTGGGGGGAAGGGGGAGGCTGGGGAACCACTGATGGAGGGGACGAATGGAGGAGGAGGAGGAAGAGGGGGAAGGGGAAAGGGAGGATAAGGGTAAGATTGCGGGAGCGCGGGATGTTGATAATCTATGGTTAGTTGTCTACACCCATCTCTCCCCACCCAGTTTCCCACCCACTCCCCCACTCACTCCCCCACCCACTCCCCCACCTAAACCTCCACCAGCGCCACCACCACTACCACCACCAGCGCCACCTACAGAATGCTCGCCATATCAACGGATTTATTATTCCTAACGCTGCTCCAGCGATCACAGGGCGAGAGGAGATATACAGGATAGCTTGCAATGACCTTTTCCAGCGTAATGCAAGCAGATGTGCAGGTTGTAGGCTGACCATCGGGGTTATTGCAGTATATTGCAGCTGCAATCTCTCTCTCTCTCTCTCTCTCTCTCTTGCTTGCTCGCTCGCTCTCTCTCTCTCTCTCTCTCTCTCTCTCTCTCTCTCTCTCTCTCTCTCTCTCTCTCTCTCTCTCTCTCTCTCTCTCTCTCTCTCCAATCCTTCTATCCATTCCTACACACACACGCACTCACACAAACTTTCATTCATCTTCCATTCATTCTCCCATTTCCATTCCTCTTCCCAGACTTTTTTATATAATTTCCATACCTCTCGCAAACAAGTCAAATCTCACTACGCATACTAGGCTATAAGATTATAACCAAATATAAAACACTTTAATTTCTTAGTTATATACACAAAATATTTCCTTAGCCTTATAGCTAATACAAAATTATTTCCATCTTGACATGAACAAAATTTATTACGACGAACTTAAAAAAAACACTACCACATTACATCACATTATTTTCCTTCAGTCATATATCAAGAAAAGTTTAATATCATCATAAGCTACATAATAAAGAAAGTAATGATAAATTTGCAGTTTCAACCAATATTCCCTATCTCTACTCACACCCCCAACCCCTCAAGCAAGCTTGGGGGCCTGTGGGGAATCGGGGGTTTTGGGGGTTTTCCTTGTGTGTGTGTGTGTGTGTGTGTGTGTGTGTGTGTGTGTGTGTGTGTGTGTGTGTGTGTGTGTGTGTGTGTGTGTGTGTGTGTGTGTGTGTGATTAACCCATGTTCTTGATTATTCATCACATGTTGGACTCATGATCGCCAATCATTACCGTCCCAGAGAGAACTTAAAGCTAGTATAGACTAACTAATCTATGGGTAAGATTGTGGCCTTTCAAACAGCACACCCTATCTTGTTTAAAGAGGATAGTAACTGCTTGCACATCAGTGAAACGTAACACCCTGAGAGGGCCGAGTACATCAGCCTGTCAAGTGACAGACGAGAACCTTACCACACGGCTAGCTAGCATTGTTAGTCACTATGGTCTAGAGCAGCATGGTCCAACTACGGGCCCGCTAGTTAATTGTCTGTGGCCCACAACCGCTTGTATTATAAATTTATTTTGTACACGAAAAATGGAGACGAAGTTTCTGTGCCCGTATAGGAAATAGTACTAGATTATTAGAATGACAGTGTTTCAGTAGAGGGAGCAATATATAGTCTTGCATAGGCTTTAGTTCTTAGAAAAATTAATAAAATTATATATGTATATATATATATATATATATATATATATATATATATATATATATATATATATATATATATATATATATTAGTGGCCCTCAATGTAATCGTTTAGTGTTGAAGTGGCCCAAGAAGTCGAAGAAGTTGGACCACCCTGGTCTAGAGGATGACGCGCTGGAGTCACGATCATCAGCCATTACCCTCCCGGAAAGAGCTCAGAGCTCATAGAAACGAATCTTTGGGTAAGACTGATACCTCTCCCATATCACATAGACCCTTGATCAAGGGGGACAGTAACCACTCCCTGTCAATGAAAAATTCTCAGCGGCGACCTAAGCAGGGTTCGAACCCACACCTTACCAGGTGGAAGGCGGAAACGTTAACCACTGAACCACAGGAGTGGTGTGTGTGTGTGTGTGTGTGTGTGTGTGTGTGTGTGTGTGTGTGTGTGTGTGTGTGTGTGTGTGTGTGTGTGTGTGTGTGTGCTTACGCAGGGAAATACAATACATATTTTTAACATAATTTATTTACAAACAGAATAATAACAACTAATCTTAAGTGGGGAATGCGGTGGACATAATACTTTGCGAAGGACTATGTACAGCGTCCCGCGGGGGAGGCCCTGGACGGGCGATCTTTGGGTGAGGGAGTTTGTACCCGAAGGAGGAACAAGGGCCGGGCGGCGGGCAGCCCTCAGCCTGCCCTCACACGGCGCCTAGTTCAGGGGCACGGCCTTGGCGATCGGTGCTTCCCGGAAGTTGCCACCCTGAGGCAGGGGTGGACCCTGGGGACGGACATTTGATGGACGAAGAGCAAGGGCGTTTGATGGACGAGAAGGAAGGGCGTTTGATGGACGAGAAGGAAGGGCGTCGTTAGGGAGGAAGGAACCTTGATCCTGGATGGCTTCGTTCAGAGTGGGGAGGGGACGGCGCCGTTGAGGGCGTGGTGGAAGTGCTGCCCCGCGGAAGTCTAGATCATCATCTCCGGGAGCAGCTGTGGTGGTGGTGGGAGCCTCGCAATCTTCAGTGGGGGGGTTCAAGCAGCGGCGGGAGCGCTTGTCGAACACAAGGGTGGCAGGGCAACGCTGCAGACGGGGATAGCCGCCCTGGCAGGCCCAGTATCGCTCGCACGACTTACCGAGAGGCACATTGGCGTTGGGATCATCCTTGCACAGGGCTGGAGAGGGAAAGAGAGTAAGGAGGCTCAGTAAGGCAACAAAACAACTTAAGTAAAACCTGTGCATCACTTTCCAAATAGTCGCTTATCGCAGATGAACCTATGGCATAGATACGAACAGGAAGCATACATGAAAAAAAACATCATATGAGAGACCACACAAGAAGTAACTTACGGTGCTTCTGGCAGCCGTCCACGTTCTGGGGCCAGTCGCAAGAGTGGGTCTCCTCGTTGTAAAGCAGACCGCCGATACAGAACTGTTCGGTAGCCGTTCCGTTCCAGCAGGTCCAGTATCGGGTGCAAGATGTCTCGTGGCCGAAGATGCCGTACAGCCAGTCACAGTGTTCGTTGGAGATGGGTGGGTCTGTGGGCGAGAGGACAAGATACTGTCTGGCCAAGCCAAAGATGGAGGCAGGCAGTGTTGTGATGGAGGACCAAATAACAGACATGGTTGTGTCTTGTATAAATGTCTAATCGCGAGAAAAGACTATTATCTATATTGTAATTCATATCCTATTTGGATGTATTGAAAGAATTTTGACGGCTCATGATCATAACAAATATGTCTTATTAAGGATTAATGCTGACTACACTACAAGAACAACTGTTATACTCTACGAATAATTGACCTTACAACAAAAATAATCATCCTTCTTATCACTAATACGTGAATTTTTATTATACTCAGCACGATGAGGAACAGATAACATGGTGACTCTGGGTGGCACGCAAGGAGTGAAGCAAAGAAAGGTTAGATGGACTTACTGGCCCGCTGTTTGCGGTTACAGTAAGCACCCCGCCAGGGATAGTCACAGCCCTCGGCGATGCCCCTGTTTCGGCCGACGAAGACTAGGCCGTTGGGACAGTCGTACAGCTGCGGGTTGCCTACCACACACTCCCAGTACCGGTCACAGTAGGTGATGTCTCCGA
>JAXIVD010003703.1:37500-43314 GCA_036785275.1 Cancer borealis
CGCGAGTCAGGTCACCTAAATGGCAGTAGGTCAAACTCTCTAACCTGGAAGACAAACGGTTCCTGTATTATTCTTGTTTGCTTCCGGAAACAGGTTATAGGAGGGTGCCAGTGCCTTCTCCAAATCTTGTCGAAGTAGTCTTATGTTTTATCAATATTCTTCCGCAAACACTAAGCTCTGTGACATGAAACTATGTACTGTAAATATCTTGTAAATACCACGTAGCTAGATATTGTTAAACATTTGGTGCTAATAAAACTGGTCCAACGCCATGTGAATCAAAGTATTGAATCTGAATCTGAATCTCTCTCTCTCTCTCTCTCTCTCTCTCTCTCTCTTCTCTCTCTCTCTCTCTCTCTCTCTCTCTCTCTCTCTCGGGGCCGCCAGTGTCTCGGGAAAACGGGTTTATTCACCAAAAGTGAAAGTACAGTTCCCTCACACACCATCGCTTAAGCTGCCGCTACATTCCAGACCAACATTAGGTTTGCGTTGCGTTATGTTACGTTTTGATTCCACGTTGCGTTATGTTCCCTATAGCCTTATGTGGTGATGGTCCAGGTTAGGCAAGGCATCGTATTGAGCCGTGTGTTAATGGTTTAAATGTTAAGTGTTCTTTATCTACGATGTGGAATTATGTTGCTCCCAGGAAGTGGAAGTGTTTCTTATGTTTGTGTGTGTGTGGGGGGGTTGGGGGGTAACAGAAAGAGAGAGAGAGAGAGAGAGAGAGAGAGAGAGAGAGAGAGAGAGAGAGAGAGAGAGAGAGAGGAGAGAAAGATGGTTGAGGGAAACTGTGGTTTATAAACAGGTAGAGGAGGAGCGGGGAGGCGGCGGCAAGTTTTCTAAGAAAGGACACACCTTAGAGGGAATAGCTGAAGAATGACGACACATCTGAAAACATCTGCATCCTGTCCATACTCGATAAAGACAATTAACAAACCTGTCATGTCCCACCCAACCTAGAGTCCCCTTACACACACACACACACACACACACACACACACACACACACACACACACACTCACACACACATGTAACCACGCCCTTTTAACTGCATGAAAGGTCATAGAGTGAGCGCAGTCGTTCATATATATATATATATATATATATATATATATATATATATATATATATATATATATATATATATATATATATATATATATATATATATATATATATATATATATATATATATATATATATATATATATATACACACGTGTGTGTGTGTGTGTGTGTTTCTTTTCTAGAAGAGAGAAAAGGTCACTCAAAGTAAGGTACACGTGTACACGTACTACATATATTCATACAGTCGGCGGGTGTTCGGCCGCCAACCCTCACATCAAGCTGAAGGTGACCCCGAGACTTGCACCGGCGCGGCCTGGCGTGGTGCTGGTGTGAGACCCGTGATGCAGGAAGCAAGGATTAGGAGGGAGTAAGAATAAGAAACTAGGAGCATGGATTCGACTTTAAGAACTAGAAAACTCGACTAGTGAACAGGAGGTGGTGATGCTTGAAAGTGAGAGGATTGAGAGGGGAACTAACAAAACTATTGAGAGTGAGAGGCTGAAAGTGAAGGGTGAATACTACTTAGAATGTAAGGGTTAGTTGTTATGGGGTAGTAAGTGGAGAGTAAGGATCACCCAATGGAAGGTAAGGGGTGAGGGCTGAGAAGATTATGAAGTGAGAGGTTCACCTATTACGTTGTGCATGGAACGTTCGAAAGCGTGAGACGTAAAAGCGCGTCTCAGCCTTGCACTAATCCGGTCCTGACAGTGACTGGCCTGGCCGCCCTCAACCTCTCCTCACACCCTGACACACCTTTACCCTTGCATCACCCTTACATTCCTAAAACCCTGCCATGTACAATTTTCTTCTGTCTCTCATCACCTAGTAAAAGATATATCAACCACCCCCCCACACATAACCCTTCCCCTACCTTGGCCCTCCGTGCTTCCCTTGACACGTTAAGTTTCCCTTTACAATATGCAGGCAAGACACGTCGCCAAGCAAGGCCTTCGTCTTCATTATAATGCAGGTGGCACTGCAAACTTAAACCATGACAAGGAAAACGGAGGAAAAATCTCGCGACAACCACAGGAAAATTCTAAAAGTTACTTTAAGATTGTGTGATTTAGGATTAATTCTAATGATGATCGAGTTTGTGGCAGATTAAATCTCGTGTGTGTGTACGTGAACTCAACACGGCTAGACGGGAGGGAGCGCGACTCAGCAGTACGTGGAGGAGTGAAGGAGACAGACGCCTGAGGCCAAACTAGCGGTGCACAATGAGGGTTCCCAAGGCGGCTCGTCGGTCCGCACATTGCTTTCCTTCTTTTCTTGGTGACCTCTGCACATGATAGGTCACGTCTAGGCTCTGGCAGGTTACTAGGAGGCTGAACACAGTCACTCGTTGGGTCGTGAGGCCACAAGCAGTCAAGCCACAAAGCGTCCTTGTGTCAAACATTCCAGTAACTACACGTCAGAGTATGGCTCTGACAAAACATCCTATCTTATATTGAATTCACTGGATGTGGCGCCCCCGTGCCTGCACACACAGGGGCGTCTCGAGCAAACCTCACAGGTATGCAAAGAGAACTTACCGATGCCCGCCACGGCACAAAGGAAGGCTGCGGCAAGTATTCTCATCGTGATCGATACCCTGTTCCTACGACGTCTAGATGGGGAGTGGTTAACGCCGGCTGCCGCTACCTCCTTATATACTCTCGGCCCGCTCGCTCCTCTCCGGCCCTACTGCCGATGTACTGCATGGTTCATCAAGTGGAAAATTCCCTTGTGTACTCTTCTATTTCCCTGCTTACTGTTTGCTTGCGTAACGGTAATAGAGTCTGATGATCAGATTATGCAGGTAACATTAAGTTACGTAAAGGTGCGTACAAACGCGGCACCATCTTCGCACCCATCCAGCGTGGTCGCCTCCGCCGCCGCTGTCATTACGCCTGAAGCATTCGTAACAAATAAAACACTACTTTCTTCTCCCCTCTGCCCACGCACCAAGAGACCCACATCCTCGTGCTCCATTTTCCATCACAGCACCAACAACTCCAACGCCCCTGCGGCAAGAGATGCTTCACAGGACACATTTGAAAGTCACAAGAAGTCACAGTTTCTCCACTGCTTGTAGGGTGAGCAGTGATTGGCTGGTGCAGGCAACGTCACGACCGCCATGACAACAAAGATACGCCGTGGGGAGCCTCCTACGTGATGCCCTTCAATGATGTCTCCTTCAGAGGACTTTTAGTGTGGGAAAGGGAGTGGCTGACGTGCCAGACAGTGGTGCTGAATCCTCTATCTATAAACACAATGATATGAGAACACAAATTCATCTATTGCGTCATATTCTTTGTTTCTCATCATCACTGACAGAAGCAAAATATGTAGAAAAACCAGCTGAGTTAATTAGAACCTGACTGTTCCGTCCCTGACACCTGCCAAGGACAGGAAAGGGGAAATGTATTAATAAACAGAAAATTGTTCAGCCATTCCCAAGACTCACTGTTGCCAAGTGTTCCAAATTAATTCATACCATTTATAACTATATCTTATTTGATTCAATTACATGTGCAGGAGACAGGCCACGGTCACGAATTACTGAAAAAGAAATTCATCCCTGCTTCCCAAAACAAGTATAGTAGTAGAAGTTCAATTGGAAGTACAATTTAGATTCAGATGCGTCTCGATGCTCCTAAAGAGTTCAAATTGCTTGAAGATAAAAAAAAAAAAAAACAGATGAAGGCAGAGTGTACCCAAGTTTATCAGTGAAAGTGAAGAAAACAAGATTTATGGTTGAATATCTTCATTTATCCGAAACAGCTGAACTTTGGTGTGTGCGCAGTGGTGGATGATAATCACGTATAGCCCTACGAGACCACAATACTTTGGTTACCTTCTCATGCTTTTCAACAGCAAACCGCAAGATGAAAGTTACAGGCGAGGCGTTGAGAGAGAAACAGAGGAAGATGGAATTTCAAGCCACGTCTGTCAGGGCAAGAAAGAGACACCGTTTTATTCTACACATTTATTTGTTTGATTTCAAGGTTTATATGTTTTATTTTTCTATTCACTATCTATTAAATAATTTCCTCCTTCCTACGTATAGTAAAAAAATATCCTTAAGGGTGTTTCTTCCGCGTAGCTAATAATTGATTGATCATGATTATTTTTTTCTATGGATGTAAGAGAGTGAGAGGAGAGTGAATGAATGAGAGAGAGGAGAGAGAGAGAGAGAGAGAGAGAGAGAGAGAGAGAGAGAGAGAGAGAGAGAGAGAGAGAGAGAGAGAGAGAGAGAGAGAAAGAGAGAGAGAGAGAGAGAAAAAAAAACACTACTCATCTCTCTCTCTCTCTCTCTCTCTCTCTCTCTCTCTCTCTCTCTCTCTCTCTCTCTCTCTCTCTCTCTCTCTCTCTCTCTCTCTCTCTATCTCTCTCTCTCTCTCTCTCTCTCTCTCTCTCTCTCTCTCTCTCTCTCTCTCTCTCTCTCTCTTTTTTCTCTCTCTATCTCTCTCTCTCGGCGTTTGCTCCACATTGTAAGAGTTACTTTCTCCTCCCCCTTCCTCGGTTTGCGCCCTAAAAGTACCGGAGGTCAGAGAAGTGAACAGGTGAAATCAGGTGGGCGTGAGGACGTAAGGCACTCTTTTTGCGTCCACATAATGGCGTCCGGGTTGTGATGGCGTCCGTTTTGATGGCGTCTACTTCCCTGGCGGATGTTGAAATGGGATCTGTTGAAATGGCGTATTTTGAAATGGTGTTTGTTGATGTGGAGTGTGGTTGGACGGCGTAGATTGTGTTGTCTTGACGTCTATTTAATGGCGTGATATTTTTCCTTCAATAATATGGAAATTTGCGTCAAAAATCATAAACCTAATAACTTCACAAAACTCCTTTACTTTATATTTTCTTCACTTATAGTATGAAGAATTTAAAAGTACAATTCCATGTTGCATACATTCACCTTCCTTCTTGTAGCTAAATGAACAGAAACGAGAAACAAAAATCAATAAGTAACAAAACAAAAACTATAAGGATTGGAGTCCATTTTCAAGTGTTTATCTACCTGTCTCACCTTCCTTGCTTACAACAGGTAGGTTTTCTCTCCACCGTCTCTCAAGTTCATCCAAGTTTTCCTCTCTACTCCAGGTGTTTCAAGTTCCCTCCACTTCCAGGTATGTTAGGTATTCCCTCCTTTCCCTCCATGTGTTTAAGTTCCCTCCTTTTCCCTCCATGTGTTTAAAGTTCCTCCTTTTCCCTCCATGTGTTAAAGTTCCCTCCACTGTCCCTCCAGGTATGTTAGGTATTCCTTCCTTTTTCCTACATGTGTTTAAAGTTCCCTCCTTTTCCCTCCATGTGTTTAAAGTTCCCTCCACTGTCCCTCCAGGTATGTTAGGTATTCCCTCCTTTTTCCTCCATGTATTTAAAGTCCCTCCTTTTCCTTCCAGATATTTAAAGTTCTCTCCCTGTTTTATCCTGTCTAATAATAATAGTTTGTGCAGTTTAATTAAATCACGTAAACAAGTAAGGATTTATAGGTATGTTGCTGTTTGTAGTCCTTTATAATCCTTTGTAATCCTCTTCCTCCTTCTTTTCCTCCTCTTCCTACAGGTCAAGTAACGGGGGAGGGAGGCTTTTGGGGGGTAGGAACGCAGCAAGGAATGGAAGGGAAGGGGAGAGAAGGGGAGAGGGATTATACTTGTTATCCTAGAAGGGAGTGGCGAAGGAGGGATGGAGAGAGGGAGAGATGGGAGAGGAGGGATGGAGAGAAGGAGGGATGGAGAGAAGGAGGGATGGAGAGAAGGAAG
>JAXIVD010003704.1:0-2500 GCA_036785275.1 Cancer borealis
GAGAGGATTCAAACAAAGGTCTCTACAAATACGAACAAGAAATCACATCGTTACACCACCGCGGAATCTTCTGTCAATATTCACCAACGAGAGTGGAGACAGATCGAAGAGGAAATAGAGGGACAGGGAGTTTGATGTTGAGTTGACATGACAAGTGAGTAACATGAAGCGTTTGACTGACATTTTTTCTCTCGGAATACCTGACTGAGGTGGGTATAAAGTCTTTGTATTAAATGATTATCTGAAAGTGAAATACAGCATCCATTAGGCGGGGGCATAATTTACTTCCTTTTAATGGACGACCCCAACATGAGCCGCCGAGAAAATTGCTAATGGCTCCAAAGGCTTTACTCACTCCAATATATTTTTCATAAAACTGTGCCAAAATAATATCCACATCCGTGCAATTAATTAATGGAAGGTGATATGGCTAGCTTCAGAAGGAAAGTATTTTTGCAACAATTTTTTTTTCGTCACTGAGGAAAGCGAATCAAATAGTTCGATTACCTGGCGAAGCGGCGCGGCGAGAAAAGTCAAAGGTGACGATTTAGGCCTGACAGCCATCATGGGGAGGAAGGCGTGATGTGTTCTGCACAAGAAATGCCGTGTCAAGAAAAGTCGTAGGCAGTCGATGAAGCCTTTTGAATTTTGTTTGGTCAATCGGCCCACCGGCCCCGTCTGCCTGCCCGCCCGCCCGTCCGCTCGTCCGCTCGTCCGCTCATCCACCCGCGCACCCACACCCACCCACCACGATCCACTCCCACCCATCCCCACACCCATCCCCACACCCACACCCACACATCCACCCACACACACACATCCCCCCACACCCACACCCACACACACACCCACCAACATACCCCCACCCTCACACACACCTCCACACACACTTACGCACGCACGCACGCACGCACGCACGCACGCACACACACACACACACACACACACACACACACACACACACACACACACACACTCACACACACAGACACACAGACGCACACGCACACGCACACGCACATGCACACGCACACGCACACGCACACGCACACGCATACGCACACGCACACGCACACACATACACACACACACACACACACACACACACACACACACACACACACACACACACACACACACACAGACACACACGAGCCAGCCCGAAAAAGGACAAGCAGGATATTTTTCAAACGATCCGTCCAATTTATGAGGTAAAGCCCTGCAGCGAGGAGGTGGAGGTGCGGATATAAGACATACATGAAGGCATCACAGTGAGGCCGAAATGTTTTGTTCCTTGTGGTATTGAATATTAAATCTGACACACGCTCAGTAGCCGAGGAAAATGTATCTTCCCTCCCCGGCTTGATGAATTCAGGGATTGATTACTACTACTTAGCCTGGCAGCAAGTAGATATATACAGAATACAGTGTTCAGAGCATCCCGTTGGTGCATCTCTTCACAGCATCCCATGAAACTACACAAGCACGATCACAGCCTTGAGATTTGTTATGAAATACTTTCCCAACGTGACGAAGAACCGATTGTCAAGAGAATGTTTGTCGGGTTAGTGAATGATCAAAGCTACGAAGCAATCTATTCAGTCAGAAAGCAATTGAGTTGGTGTACAAAGGCAATGTGAAGTGGGAGAAAATATGATGTAAAATCAATATCAACCTATGGTGTATTTTCGTCCTTTTTACTACTTGGTGAAAACTATTTTTTTTTATTTGCTAATGGATTTTGATATTTTTAAACTATATTGTACACTGGAATAATGAAATACTTTCAGCTAAATTTCAAATAATTTCACCGGAAACGTTTATTTCTAAGAAATAAATTGATTTAGTTTGAAAAAATACTAAAATCATTAGTGTGAATTTAATATTTCACCAATGGTGATGAAAATCATATCAGATATTCCTTATAAAATTACCAATTTACATACAAAGCACCCAGTTCAATTGGGATCTTAGTTTAAATGCTAATATTTTTTGTTTAATGGTATAATTTTTTAAGTAAATAAATATTTTCATGAGATAGATACCTCTCAAATATAACAAAGAGTTATGCTGTAATAGCATAAATATTTTTCTCTTTTTCAAACCATATCCCATTCCAATCTTACGCATAGTTTGTTTTTTCATTATTTCTTGTACTTATCCGTAATCGACTTAATCGACGTTAGGACCACATATAGTCTTAACTTGCATGTATATTCTTGTAATGACTCTTACAGCTCAAACCAGTTCATAAATAAGCTTTACCACACGTTTAGCCATTCTACAGACTCTTGTGGATTTGTATAATTAATCTCAACCTATCGTGTATTTTCGTCATTTTTTCTACTCGTTGGAATTTTTTTTTTTGCAAATGGATTTTGTTCTTTTTAAATTATATTGTACATTGGAATAATGTAATACTTCCAGCTAAGTTTCAGGTATTTTCACCGGAAACGTTACTTTCTAGAAAGAAATTGATTTTGATTTTAATATAAACAAA
>JAXIVD010003704.1:7500-22500 GCA_036785275.1 Cancer borealis
GAAAGGTTTGTAACAGTAGAAGCAACACAATAAGGTAATGGTTTATGAGCAGTTTTCGGATGTATAAAAGTGTTTTAAAACCGTCTTAAAGAATGAACTGCATTCTGATCTCATCCCAGGAGAAGTATGTACGTATATCTTGCCCTTATTCACCCCCACGACACCTCTGCACTGACCCCCTGTAAATTGGGGAATAAATAACAACGCAAACTTATTCTAAAATTGATTGATGCATAAAAAAGGAAAGTTGTAAGATCATCTTCAAGCGGCAAACAGAGACGGGGATTACATACTTAGCTATATAGCCCTCACTCTTCCCTTTCTCTCCTTCCTTCCTCCTTCCTTCCCCTCCTGATGAAGAAGCCATAATGCCAGCAATGAGACATATACACTTACATCCCCTTGCTCCCCCTTCCCTCCCTCTCTTCTTAAGCCAAATTCCCCCCTTTTGTATCCCTCTTTTTTTTCTCCCTCTATTTTTCTAAGCCGTGTGATACATAGATTGGGACTAAAGAAGGAAGAAAAAAGGGTGAAACGAGAGAGAAAAAAAAGAGAGGAGAAAATGGACAGGAAGTAGAGATAGAAAAATGAAGGTGTAGGAAAAAAATGCAAGGGAAAATGTGGTAAGGAGGATGTTGAAGAGAAAATTGAGAAAAGAATAATAAAGAAAGACGTATGAAGACGTAAGTAGATAGTGGGAGAAAGAAAGTAGTTGGAATTAAATGAAGAAAATATATTTAGAAAAGAGAGACAGTGAAGCGAAGAAAATAAAAAGAGAGATTGAGGAAGAGGTAAGATTAGACGATTAATAGGAACCAGAAAAAGACAGAATAAAGGAAACTGAAAGGAAAATTACCTCCAAACATTTGTCACTCTTTTATTTTTCCTACCCTACTTCCTCTCCTCTTTCTTCCATCATTCTCCTCCTATTCCTCGTTCTCTCCCTTTTCTTTCCCTTCCTCCACCATTGCCTCTATCTCCTCCTTTCACGCCAATGATATGATTAATGGGTTGTTCATTATTCATCCTTTCACTGCAAGGTCTTCAACACTTTTATTTTTTTGTGATCAATCCTGCACTTTCACGATTTGCATCCTGGGACTCAGAGGGAAAAAAAAAAAATTAAACTGTTTCTTTTTTTCTGGAGCTGTACAGATACACTCAATAGAAACAACAATAAAACAACAATAACAACAAAAGCAGGAACATCATCATCTTAATAACAATATTATACACACAATAACAAACAACGACAACAACAACAGCGAGAATCACATCAACGACAGAAGACAATTCAATTCCTTCACACAATCGACGTCACACTTGTTGGCACTTCATGTTAACAGCCTCGCTTTCTATCACATGATTCCACGCGTCGCTACCTGCCTCCCTCTGTCCCTCTGCTCCTGTGTCCTCCCACCTCCTTTGCACAGGTTGTATTTGGTTTGCTCAGTGCCTCAGTGGCGGACAAATTGTAGGGAAAGGAGGGAGGGAGTGGTCTGCCTCTGCCCAAGGTGACAGCCAAACGGGGATGTTATGGGGCTGGAAGATAAACTTTACATCTCAATATTTCAAGATTGTTTTGTACTGGATGGCATGAAGCCGAAAATAGCTGATTTATATTTCTTAATGTTTTAGGAAATTTGGATTCTGAGTTTGCCAGAAAATTATTTATGTATTGATTCACTTTAGGGAGGAAGGGAATGCTGGTGGATGCATTCATAACTATTAATAACTGCTGTATATATGCCCTTTGGATACATAATAAATTAATATTGTTCACCCGTTTTTGGTAAACTTACATTTTCTTCAGCCAATGGAATCATCTTCACCCTTAAATATTAACCCAGTAACTTCACGTAGTTGGCTTGGCGATTGGCAAGAAATACAAAATTTACATTTCTCATACTGAAAACACCAATCAGGTATAGAAAATCAAACTTATAATGGCGTCAATCAACAAAACGCTGCTTCCAATTAGGTAGAGTTAATGGAATTAGGAAGCAGTAAAGTGTAATTGTGTTCAAGACCAATATGTACCAAAAAAAAAAAAAAAGTGTCTAAAACCAATATGTACGTCACGCTTAAAGTCTTTATTCATTTAAAGATGTTTCTATGATTAAGAGATGCAGATAATATATATATATATATATATATATATATATATATATATATATATATATATATGTATATATATATATATATATATATATATATATATATATATATATATATATATATATATATATATATATATGTATATATATATTTTATGAAATTACAAATATGCATGTATGACAGTAATAAATTGAAGTTGTATTCAAGTGGACATTTACCTTGAAATACCACAATGACATTACATTCAAAGTGAGTTTAATATATAAGTCTGATACTTCTGTTAATGTGAAAATTATATTAACATTGATGACAGGAAATAATATACAAAAGGTGTCGTGTCACACAATGATGCAATTTGTCTCACGTTTAAAGTTATGAAAAGTCAGTCCTTTGTAAATGACCAAGTATTCCTCTCACTCATCATCCTTTGCGTTTATATATAGAAGCGATGCAGACTAGACTCTTCTCCTGCTTTAAGACGATGCATGTCTAAGGCAATCATGAAGTCCTCGTTGGTAAGATCCCGCAGCCCATTTTGGTAAGAGTCTGCACAACCTGAGACTTGATCCATGTAGTCTACCAGGCGGCGTGTGGCGGCGCATCGGCAAAGTTCCTGCAGATCAGATCCAGAGAAGCCATCAGTCATCTGGACCAAGTTATGTAAGCTCACGTCCTCTGCTAAGGGAACCTGTCGCAGCTGTATGTTCAGGATGGCAAGACGTCCCTCTGCTGATGGTAAGTTGATCTCAAACTGAAGCGGCAGCCGGCGTAGAAAGGCGGTGTCCACTGCGTCCAGCCTGTTAGTCGCCGCAAGTACCATGACGCGCGCGGTGCTGTCAGATTCCAGACCGTCCCACATCTGCAGGAAGGTCGATTTTAACCCGGCGCTGGCTGTGCCCTCTAAGGAATTTCTAGTGCCGAGCAGATTGTCCACCTCGTCTAGAAAGATAATGCATGGCTGGAGCTTGTAAGCCACGGTGAATATCGCGGCGGCCATCTTCTCCGTCTCTCCAACCCACATGTTCTTTATAGTTGAAACGTCAATGTTGAGGAAGTTGGTCTGAACCTCCTTGGCCATAGCCTTTGCTATGAGAGTCTTGCCGCATCCCGGAGGCCCGTAAAGCAGGACACCCTTGGGAGGCATGAGCAGCGCATCAGGCTTGTGAGAGCAGGCGTATGAGAAAGGGAATATCACCTGCTCCTTAAGGTGTCTTAGCACGTCGTCACAGCCTCCGATGTCAGCCCAAGTAGTGGATAGGTCACCGGGCAAGATCAACTGCCGCATCACCACCGCCTCGTGCAGCTGGAAGAGCACGGTGTTGGGTGGTGCGTCGCCTTTGGTTCCAGTCGTGGCTCCGGTCGTAGCTTTGGTTCTTGGTGTCCATTGGTAGTCTTTAAGGAAGTAGACCCAAAGAATGATGACTAGTACCGCCATAAGAACACTTGTGGTGGCCACGCTCATTGAGGACACGGCTGCCGCAAGGACAACACACCGACCCATACGCTTGAGGAATTCTTTCATTTTGTGGAAATACTAATACAATTAATTAAATAATAAAATTAAGAATATACTTGCTTTGGATAATTGAACTCGGGAGGTAGGTAGCGTGTTTCACTGGCGAACAACATTGAAAGTAGGTGAAGCTACCCTGAGGGATTTATTATATATTTCTGGGTTACTGCTATTTTCTCAGGTAATCACAACCTAGTTAATTGTTTGAAGAATACCACTCACTCACTCCAGTGGATTTCCAGTCTGCTGTTACTTTTCTTCCCAAGTTCTTCAACCTTGTGTTATTTCCTACCACTCTTCTGCATATCCTTCTTTTGCAGTCATGTTCTCTTTGACGCAGTCTGTCCAACTCTTCCAAGGACTTTCTTTCAAAATGTTGTTTGATTTGATTCTCTATCCATCCTTGCCATGTGTACTGCCACTCAAGTCTTCCGTTATGCTTTATGCTGTTTGTTTATTGATATTGGTTGTGTCTTTCCCATTTTCATGCACAGTGAAGATAGTCTTGGCGACCAAAGAAACAGTTTGTGACGTCGTCATTTATTCGTATTTCTATACAAGTAACAAAGTAGGTATTCTGACATTTATGACATCACTATATAATAACGGTATTGACAAGTGACGTGCCATGCGTGGTGTGGAGGGACTGTGTACACTCACCTCCCGCTGTACCGTTTCCATGTGTCCACACTTACTTGAGTAATTGCCAAACTTGACATGCGTTCGCCTCGCTTCAGGCAAGTGATCAGAAAAATCATTAGAATGAGATTTACTTTTGTCATTGTATGATACATAAATCTCACGCTAAAACTTAGTGGTTGTTGGTATCTAAGAGAAAAAAATAAAAATAAGTTTTCATGCAATGATATAGTGATGAAGAAAAGATACGTGAATATTAAAACAAGGAATTTATTCTGTTTAAATGGTGCCACTCATTTTCCCTTAGAGAACTACCCATGCTTAGGTGGTGACGCAACAGGAGCACCCACCAAACTATTGAGATAAACTAATGGAGGACAATTATTTGTAGAAAAACAAGAACAAAATAATAATTCACGTACCATTCCGAGATTCTTGATTGGAATGATTTATAAAAAGTCCTCAAAGCTTATGTTAATTTTTTTTCTATTTTCATATCAAAACGCAAAGGTCATTAGCAGGCCAAATGGAGGGAGAGGGTCCGTTAGCCCGGCAGAGTTATGGGTTTGGCTCGCCCTTAATACACCAGCGCCGCGGTGAAGTACAGCTTGCCATTAGCGGGGCGGGAGAAGCTGCGTCAGATGGCCACTGTAGGAGGGTGGAGGGCAGGATGGAGGGTGGGGTGGAAGGCGGGGTGGAGGGTTGGGTGGAGAGTAGTTGGCTTGCTGCATGTACTCTTACTGGTGGTGCTCGATTACACTCTTGAGGCTTCACGCTTCTTGTATGATTTAAAATAAAATGCGTTATCTAAAACGTCCTGCTTTTCTATTAGCTTTGGACGCATATCTACTATGGGAATTAAAACACGACAAGACTATACCGCCAGTGAACTGAATCTGTCGAGACCTGCTGAGAAGGTCGTGTTGAAAGCTTATGTCAGCAAGGTTGTGTCAGCTCTTTTTTTAGTCTATATTTCCTAGTTTTGGGTTTGATAAAATATAATGTATTGTATATAAAAAAAAGGCTTTGATATTGTTAGCAATTTCTTTTCCTGTATCCGAATTTCATGTTAAACAAACTTTAACATATTCATTTTGCATATCAACAAGTGTAATATTTGCCATTAAAGTCATGCTCATCATCCATTCATTAACCGCATCATCTTTTTAACTATCAATCAGACACTTGAGGACAACCATTAGGCTGAACAATGTGGTGGTGGTGGTGGAGGTGAGCCTTTACGTTGCGTACACAGTGGTTGTAAGCCTGAACATATCCCATTACAGTGGTATACCGCCAGTGTATCGGGACGCACCAAGATAGAGAGGAAGGGGGAGGCAGGGATGTGAGAACAGAGCGTCGGGGTAGTGGCTGCACCACTCACCGCCCACCGCCCGCCGCCCACCGCACGGCTAATGGAAGGGGAGTAATTAGCATGCTGCTGTTATTGATGTTGATGTTGCCATAAGTTTCATGGTTGGTTCCCTCTCGCCTCCACAAGCCTTGTGGATGTTGCTACTTTTAGGAAATGCCTTTACGGTGTGATGTTCTCAGATAGAAAGTAGCAAGTGGTTTTCTTGCCGTCAAAACATCCTATTAAGTAACATAATTTCTTTTTATACATTAACCATATAATGAGTAAAACAGATAACCAAACCTAAAAGTGTACTCGCGGTTTTATATTCTATTTTACATCAAATTCTCAGTAGGATCATAACAGCAAAAGGAATGAATGACGTTCTGTTCACCTAAAGTCAGGAACAGTCGGCGCGTGACCTATTCCAAGACGCTAACATCACCCAACGTTGACTAATGGTGCAAAACGTGACCCATGAGAGGCCACCACGCGCCCAGATTCTCCTTTGTTGACCAGTCTCCAACACCCTAACACCCAAGCTATCGCGGCCCGGGAGTTTTTTGATTTTATTTATATCATTAACCGTTGGAGGCACAGATGAACTTGCCTCGCCTGTTATTTGGCGTAGGTTTTCAGATTTTTATAGTGACGCCTCAAATGTTTAAGTTTTCTCGTGAATATGTTGACGTGCAAGCTAATCACTGCTACAGCCTCAGACGCATATAAACGTTGTTAGTCCCGTCTGAGGACAGTATGGCAGCAATTTGGCTAGTGTTTGGCCACTCGACGGTGATATCAAAGAATGATATGTGGTCAGCGTATAACGGGGATTTGAACCCGGGACCCTAAGCTCGCATACCAGAGCGCTAGACCACTGTACCACCGCCTCCCCCACTGTACCACCGCCTCCCCCACTGTACCACCGCCTCCCCCACTGTACCACCGTCTCCCCCAGAGGTAATATTGAGTACAGTTAACTTTCCCAAAACACCGTATTTGTCACCTCACACCCTTTGCTTTGTCCACGAGGGATTTCTCTCTCTCTCTCTCTCTCTCTCTCTCTCTCTCTCTCTCTCTCTCTCTCTCTCTCTCTCTCTCTCTCTCTCTCTCTCTCTCTCTCTCTCTCTCTCTCTCTCTCTCTCTCTCTCTCTCTCTCTCTCTCAGGAAAGATCAAGATGAGGACGTGATATAAATGCTTCAGTTCCCTCTCCTTTCTTGTTCTCCATCCCTTCACCCTCACTTCTGCTGCACTCCATATAACTAGTAAGAGGAGGACGCTGCTTTGAATTCAGTTGTATCAATGTGATTAAAATATACTACAGTGTTTTTTTTAAATTAACTAAAAGAAGGCGTTCTCTATTGCTCAAAAGTCATTGCAACCTAATGTAAAGTATTTTCTAAGGTAACACTACGTAGTTTAGGTAATATATGTATTTTTTTTCCTAACTGGTAATTCAAAACGTGAATTTGCTCAACTCTGGTTTTTTGAATTTTTTTTATCAATGGCGTGAATAACGAGTGTTGGCTCTGCAGTGTTTGGTATTGTGTTACTGGTGTTTATTCAGCTGCTGGTGATAGAACATTGTCATAAACCGTGTCAGTGGGTGGACATTTTTCCTTTCCTTTGTTTTCCTGTGCATCATTGTTTTGTAGGCTAGCTTTTGCCAATGACCACGACACCTATCTATTAAGTTTCATAACGATGAGAAAAAAAGACCCTTCTCTCCAGCTAAAGCCTGCTACCGGAAGAGGAAGTGATACCATGTATTATAGAAAAGTTATTATGGAATTTGTATGGGAAAGTTAAAAAAACAAGAATAATCTATGGCTATTACTACCACAACAAAAACAATTAAATAAGAAAACAGCCTCCACATACATCACATAACTTCTTAGTATCTTTGCTTTGCCACTTTTATCTCAAAGTAAAAGGTATTGCAAGTGCGCACGAAGCGACGGGCCAAACTAGAGTGGCATCTAGGTGTCGTGGAGCCGTACAGGCTGAGATCAGCGGCAGTGGTGGTGGTGGTGGTGGTGGTGGTGGTGGTGGTGGTGGTGGTGGTGGTGGTGGTGGTGGTGGTGGCGGTGGTGGTGGCGGTGGCTCGTGATGGAAGACACCACGTACAAGCACCACCGTGGGAGTCATTACTTCAAGCCAACCCTCCGTGGTGGCAATGGCCAGCACTACCTTGTGGCAGGAGGAGGAGGAGGAGGAGGAGGAGGAGGAGGAGGAGGAGGAGAAGGAGGAAAAAGAGAGAAAGAGAGGGCTACGATAGTTTAGGTTTTTACATTTTCTCCATATAAAGTAAGCAAATTAAATGAACACAAGAACGATTTTGGTATACAGGAGAAAGATCACAAAGCCTCAAAGTCTCACTCTCTTCCCACTCTCTGGCCCTTTCTACATCCTAATCAATCTCTCTCTCTCTCTCTCTCTCTCTCTCTCTCTCTCTCTCTCTCTCTCTCTCTCTCTCTCTCTCTCTCTCTCTCTCTCTCTCTCTCTCTCTCTTCGAGCCTCCCCTTCGCTGACTCTGCATTCTCACGGATTTAAAACTATTTACAATAGCTGCTCCTTCACACTGGGAAGAAACACTGGAGGCGATGAAAAAAAGATGAAGTGACGATTTCATTCGATCACCAGTAAATTGTCAACTTTCGAAGGGCACACAAAGAGATGAGAGAGTTGGTGATCAGTGTTCCTTCGTGACAGGCTGCAGGGAAGGTGTGAAGGAGTGTGGTGTGAGTGAGTTGGGGTGGTGTGAGTGAGTGTGGTGTGAGTGGGGGTGGTGTGAGTGAGTGTGGTGTGAGTGAGTGTGGTGTGAGTGAGTGTGGTGTGAGTGAGTGTGGTGTGAGTGAGTGTGGTGTGAGTGTGGTGTGAGTGAGTGTGGTGTGAGTGAGTGTGGTGTGAGTGAGTGTGGTGTGAGGGACCGGTACTTTGATACCAAACTCACACTCGGACAGACAGGCAGTTACTCTCAAAAAAATTTCATCAGTATCTCTAATCTTGCAGACTTTTACTATTAATGTTTGCATTCTATTGTACTATTGTCATGTGAAGCAGCGATATTCAACTCAAATCAAGCAAAAAAAAAAAAACTAAATAAAATACCGAGTTCTAGTACAATATTCTACACCAAATACATTAATAAAACTAACTAATGGGATTCAATGATCATTCAGCATTGGTTTAGAAGATACACACACTTCCATCACTACTCTCCCGCACATCAGTGGTAAGAACGAAGACTCGGCAGACTTACAAGACATCAATTCAACACTCAACATTCCTCTGCCCTCTACTACCAATATCTAATGAACATGGAAAGATATCATAGATTTTACTTTCGCACTATCTAATATTAACTTTGAGTATTTGTAATGAGTCGCTACCCCAACAAACAACCCCAATGCCACTCCCACCCCACTCCCCGCCTGACTCTTCCACCCACCCCACTCCTCGCTAGGCACCACTGTTGATTCTCACGCCTCAAAAAAGCGAGGGTCTTCACCTGCGAGTATTTAGTCTGTCACCTGGTGTTTTCCCGATTGTTTTCATATTGTTTTATTTTCATATATGTAAATAGGTTAAATAGACAGTAAGGTATAGAACTAGATTGATAAATAGAAATACACACAGACTAATAGATAGACAGATAGATATATATACATAGTTTATTTAATCTCTTATTTTCATATAGGTAAGTAGGTTGAAAGGGAAATAAATTGACAGTAAGGTATGTAAATTGATTAATAGATAGAAATACAGACAGACAGACATATAGATAGATAGGTAAATGGAGAGAGAAAGATTGAAAGAAAAATAGACACGTGACATACAGGTTTTATAAATACCAACTGAGGATAAAACATCAAAAATAATTAATACAAAACTCACTTCGTCTTTGATCTATCATAGGGATCTATCTTTTCATGTCTACTTATCATATCAATTGTGATTTTCTTTTTTTTTTCTTTAATCTAGAAAAGAAGATTGTTAACTAATTGAAGTGCTAATTGATTACTGTTTTGTACTTAAGGGCAATTTTTCTGTAATAACTTAATAATCTATGTCTATGAAGCGTTTTGCATTAATTAATACTGTCAAAACGAAAAAAAGGGAGGGAGAGAGAAGGATATAGATAAAAAAAAATATATATATTTGTCACATTCCACTGCAAAAAAAGGAATAAATAAAGAAAGCAGACAAACTCAACTTTGGTCCAACCAACCCTAAAAAAAAGAAAAAAAAGAAAACAAACAAATACTAAAACAAAACCATTTCACACACACAAATAAAACTTTACACCATTAAGAGTGAAACAAAACAAAACACACACACACACACACACACACACACACACACACACACACACACACACACACACACACACGGTCCGCTAGCGTAGTGGTTAGCGCACTTGGCTCACAACCGAGGGTCCAAGGTTCGATCCCCTGGGCGGACGAAGAATATTTGGGCGAGTCTCCTTTCACGTGTAGCCTCTGTTCACCTAGCAGTGAATAGGTACGGGATGTAAGTCGAGGGGTTGTGACCTCGTTGTCCCGGTGTGTTGTGTGTGAGTGGTCTCGGTCCAACCCAAAGATTGGTCACTATGAGCTCTGAGCTCTTTCCATAGGGGGACGGCCGGCTGTCTCGAGAGAGATCAGCAGCAGATTGTGACAGTGAATACACACACACAGAGACACAGACACAGACTCACACTCACACACACACACACACACACACACACACACACACACACACACACACACACACACACATCGTCCTCTAGTGCTATACAGGCTTATCCATCGGTAAGTATTAAATTAACATGTATATATTTTTTGATGAGATCAGTATAATACAAGCGGCATTAGCAGGCCGGACACACAGTCGGACGCATACACATATTACTGCATTAAAATGAACAACGCGACATTAACATTTTGATCGATACCTTCCCTGAATTTTATTTGAATTTGATATAAAGGAAAAGTACTATAAATTGTGTAATCCAGCTGGTGGTGTCTTGCAACTTTGTCAACAACGCTGTGGAATAAGTTAAATGTATTCTGTTATTTGTGTATTTGTGTGCATTTGTGTGTGTGTGTGTGTGTGTGTGTGTGTGTGTGTGTGTGTGTGTGTGTGTGTGTGTGTGTGTGTGTGTGTGTGTGTGTTGTGTGTGTGTGTGTGTGTGTAAACATAGATAGACGTGTGCAGAAATACAGACAAATCCGACAGAAAGAAAAACAGGCACATTGCTACCTCAAATACAGATGAAATAGATAGACGCCCGAAGGACATCAACAAAAACAAACAAATAAAGGTTTAAACGAAGATTCTTAATGCATCACACCAAAAAAAGATCCATCCACAATGTGAACTACAACAACAAACAAACAAACAAAAACAGATCAAACAACAACAACAACAAAAAAACTGTTAACAATCATTCACAAAAGTCAAACCTAAAAAAAAAATTGGAAAAAAACATGCATACGCACAATACGCAAAAGTTACGTGGGGGAAAATTTGGCAGCATTTTTCTCTTTTACTATTTTGAACAACCATGAGAGAGAGAGAGAGAGAGAGAGAGAGAGAGAGAGAGAGAGAGAGAGAGAGAGAGAGAGAGAGAGAGAGAGAGAGAGAGAGAGAGAGAGAGAGAGAGAGAGAGAGAGAGAGAGAGAGAGAGAGAGAGAGAGGAGAGAGAGAGAGAGAGAGAGAGAGGAGAGAGAGAGAGAGAGAGAGAGACAGAGACAGAGAGAGAGAGAGAGAGAGAGAGAGAGAGAGAGAGAGACAGAGACAGAGAGAGAGAGAGAGAGAGAGAGAGAGAGAGAGAGAGAGAGAGAGAGAGAGAGAGAGAGAGAGAGAGAGAGAGAGAGAGAGAGAGAGAGAGAGAGAGAGAGAGAGAGAGAGAGAGAGAGAGAGAGAGAAAAAAAAAAGGGGGGATGACAGGTGTTCTGTGAGGGAGGGAGGAAGGTAGGCTAGGTAGTGCAGGAAAGGAAAGGGATGGGAGGGGATGGATGGGTGAAGAAGGAAGGGAGGAAGGAAAAGGAAAGGGGGAGAGAGGATAGGTTGGTAGGAAGGGGAAGGGATGAAGGGGCAAGCAAGCGAGCACTTTGCATTCTAACTGACGTTCCCTAGATTGGTGGTCAGAGTCAGTGATTCCCTGCCACTCCACACTACTTACACATTCCCTCTCATATTCCACGCAGCCAACGGAAAGAAAAGAAAAGTAATGCATGGATGGCTTTCAGCTGATTGCGAAAATGTTGCAGCAAGTGCGTGACAATGTTGTTTCTGGGTTGGAGTGCATTGAAGAACTGGAACCGACACTGAAAACTTCTTGTTATTTATTATTTTCATTGCTACATTCTTGCCATATTTACTAGTTCTGCGATTGCTGCCATATCACCTATTAATACTTTGGTTGAGTTTGTTATAGTTTATGCGTGATTAAAAAGTATAGATACACGATATCAGTGAATAATCGTTATTAAGTGTACGATTCGACACACTATTCCTCATTGTTGTGGTATAGAACTCCTTTTAGAGAATGAAAGATGCGATTCGAACACATAAAATAGTGAGTGGAATCCTCACTGCCTTCTAGTGTTTAGTTTGACTGTAACGGATGAATTTGCATTGTATCTCTCCACAGTGATGAATAACAGGAATGCTTTTTTGTGCTTGAATACCATGAACATTAATCTGGTTACAGGATTTCATGGCATCGGCGCTCAAACGTTCAAAAGCGCATTCATGTCCACCAGTAGCCAATGCCTTTTTCGGTAGTGTCCAGATCGCTCCGCTTGGAATGTGATGTAACTCGCGCTCACAAACTCTCTCGGGGATGAAAAAAAAAAGAAAAAGTTGTATGAATTAGAGAATATATAAAAAAAAATGGTTTCTTCTTTCAGCAGTAAATTAATGGATGCTCTCTAATGCACGAAACACTGCGGTCTTACATGGAAAATATACAGCTATATGCAAAACATACACGGTCAATACCTACCTATAAGCACTCACTGTGTACTGACTGACTGACTGACAGACAGACACCCTCACCGCCAACACACAACCCTTGCACATTGTGTCTCATTGTTGCCTTCGTGGAAAATTAAGATTATCATAAAAATCATAAAATATTCCTCACTTAACAATAATCAGAAATGTATGACTTTTTTTTTAATACAACGTTTGCACTTCAAATTTTGGCAATCTTATTCCTAGAACACTTACATTATTCATACACTTGCCAAGAGTTTTTTTTTTATATGACGTTCACAATTCCTAAAGTACACATGCATTTCAGGCAAAAATAAATGCATGTTTATTCATTACCCATTTCCTGCCACGAATGATATTAGTGAAATTATTATTGCCTGTCCCTCTGCTGTTCTTTCTGCACAATCTGAACCGCTTCGTGTCCTCGCCAGAACGGGAGCTGACACACCCGCCAGCTAAACACGCATCGAGAACAATAAGATGGAAATGAGCCACGCGGTTGAGCATCACTGGACGTATTGTAGCCCACCTTTACACGCCCATTCCCCTCCCTGCCCTCGTGTAAGCCGTCCCAGCTGACTTCAACCCACGCCCAGCTGCTACCCTTGTTTATTTACACCTTTACACACACAAAAAAAAGATTACGAAGTCTTATTTGTTAATCAGTAAATATATCTTCACTGTTTATCTCCCTTTTAATTTCGTCGATGGAAAGCCCTTCAGCTATTTAAATTTCAATAATTTTTCATTCTTCACAAGTATTTGGTGTCTTCTTTCTTGAATGAGGAATCTCATCATGTCTTTCAACTTCATTATGTTCAGTGCTTAGAGCTCTTGATGGTCCGTACCAGCTTGGAGTACAAGTAGGCGTTCCAAAATCATATTTCAGACTATCTATTCTATACTATCAAGATCCAGATACATCCAGGTATATCCAGAAATAACTGGATCTTGTACATTATATTATGAGATAGTCTAAACGTTCTAGACACTTTCTTTCTTAACTTGAAACTCTTCGGCAAAATTTGTAAAACTTTTTACCATCGTCTGGGTTTCACTGATCATAAAAATTGCTGATCGTACACATACTTGATCCCGCACAGGAAAACTTGAAGAGCAAAGAATTTTACGTATATAACCAGCGTGTTGAATAATCAGAACCAGACAACATTTCCTAGCACCACATCAAACACTGAGAACAAACTTCTGTAGATACAGCATTATAATTATTATTCATTCATAGACACGCTATAGAAGTCCTTCAAGCTAGAAATAATCACACACTGTCCTCCAGACCAACCAATTCTTAAGCCTTCCATCACTACCCTACACAGACCCACCTCCTCACCCTTTCAGCCTGGTGTTAGGTGAATCAAAATACGACATGACAGTGATATCATAAATCGATTCCTTGCTTAACTCCTATCAACTCTTATAAATATACTGATGCACCTTATCTATGCACACGAAAGCAATACTGTGTAAGCTACGTAGAGACCAGTGGCTGTGGTTGTAAACGCAGTTGAAAGCAGTATTGGACCGATGGAAGGAACTCTATATGTTACTCGTCTGTATACATAAGAGAAAGACGCATTCCAGTGTTGAAGTGATAAAAAAAAACTTAACTGATATAAAGGAAGCGTTTTATCACTTCACACATTGTGAACTTGACGGAAGAAAAAATATATCTTCAAAGAAATGAAAGCTATCATATCTGTTTCATCTACTGAATAGGAGTTCAGAGAAAACCAATCACTCCATCAGCACAACACATCTTACAAGCCGGACACAACACACTAAAATCACTGTTCTTAATTAAACAAAATCTTGCCACCCAGAGCAATACTTCTAGCCATTTCGACACATACACATATACGAAGCCACTTATGTTGCACATAAAATTAATTTTCTCCAACAAAATACTGATTACACACCAACAACATATTGATGATGAAAATGGATAACAAATTTCCTTGCAGAATAACAGATATACAATAGAACTTAAAATACAGAAATCATAAAAATAATACACAACTCTCTCCATAGAATCGTTCAGCCTCTTCATGCATGATTTACCAACTCATTCGTGATAAATAAAAATTAAATAACGCACCATATTCACACATGACTTAACAATACTTGGAAGACACTATAAATTTAATATATATATATATATATATATATATATATATATATATATATATATATATATATATATATATATATATATATATATATATATATATATATATATATATATATATATGACGTGAGAAACATCATACAATAACATAATGATCATTTTTAAACAAAGGTTACTTACTTACAACGGATCTCTTCGGAAACCATTTGTATCTCCTCTCATTT
>JAXIVD010003704.1:27500-30000 GCA_036785275.1 Cancer borealis
CTAAAAGATTTTCAGGTTTTCAGTGCATTGAAATGTTGTACTCCTACCCGATATTACCAAACTACCAGATACTATTAAGGAAAACTGAGTCTACCATCATGTTCGTGATCCATTAATGCATACCATGAGCATTGAATAGTTACAGTAAGATTACATCTATATTAAGATAATCGAAGAAAAATGAAATAGTGCATAAACATTATATATTTCGGAGGCTCCAACCCAACACCAAACCGGCCGCCGACATACACCATTTTCTAAAACTCATAACTTGCTCTTCACAAAACTACGTCATCATCATCCCCAACTGTATGTATGCACGCAATTAATTACTTATATGTTACTGTAAAAGGTCTTGGTCATAAATAACTTCCCAAATATTAGCGTCGGCGGCGGAGGTAGCTACTTGGTTCTCATTTAGTTATTAATGTTGTCCTTATATATTACATTAATAACAATAATGATAGTGTGATGATAAATAACAATATTCATTATTACTATTTTCATCACTGCCTAGATGGATACACTCACACACACATATCTACACATACACTATATATATATATATATATATATATATATATATATATATATATATATATATATATATATATATATATATATGTATACATATATATATATATATATATATATATATATATATATATATATATATATATATATATGTATACATATATATATATATATATATATATATATATATATATATATATATGTATATATATATATATATATATATACATACATAAATATATACATGCATACATACATACATATAAAAAACAAATTATGTTTTATAGCCCGTTCCTACCGAGTGAATATGGAATGTAATAATACATTAACAAACAACGCTACGTGGGAAGGGATGATGAGCCCTTCCTCGAAACACAAAACAAGAAATTAATATTGCAGAGGCACACCCTGCACACTTTACTCAGCCTCACCTGTACCTCAACCTCAACACCTGGCCCGGCACCTCTCCGGACCTCACCTCGCCAACCTCATAAGTGTGTGTCTGGGGTGTGTGTGGGGGCAGACGGATGGTTACGGTAATATTTCAACTCTAATAACTGGTGAAAAAAAACAACCCTCCAAAAATATATATAAAAAAATGAATAATGCTTATTTGCAAACTGAGTCATTTGGATAAAATATTGTGTACATATCTAGCCACTGTGTGTGTGTGTGTGTGTGTGTGTGTGTGTGTGTGTGTGTGTGTGTGTGTGTGTGTGTGTGTGTGTGTGTGTGTGTGTGTGTGTCTGTGTCTGTGTCTGTGTCTGTGTATGTGTATGTGTATGTGTATGTCTATGTCTATGGAGTTATTTCATCACCAAGACGACTCAAGCTGGTGACTGCTCGTTCGCTAAGTCTTATATACATTAATAATTATAGATAGGGTACGCATAAAACATATTCACATCCTTCAATACTGGCAAATCAATACTAGTTTTTAAATCAATACTCAATAGGGTTAGTAATTTCTTATACTTCATTGTTTTATTTAATTCACTGGATTTTCGTTCTCGGACACAGCTCACGGAATGCAGCAACGAACCAACATTAATGAAACACAGGATGTCAGAGAGACAGGATTCCATTAGCACCAGTGGCACCGATCTTGCCTCTAGCTATAATAATAATGATCATAATTCAACATTGACTAACGCAACATTTCACCGAACTGATTCAAGTGACATTAACACCAATCCGTCGCGCGATGTGTCATTTACTTCTGGCTTGACAACCAGATAAGTGAGACAGAAAGGAAACAGTTGACCATTGACTGAGTTGCTTCATCTCAGGAATACAACCGTTGTGTACCCTATCTGTTTATGTAATAATTTAAATAGCACTCTGGCAGTTTCTATGCAATATAAAAAAACGCCATATAATAAATTCGACATAAAAATGGTTTCTTCCATTCCTTAAGTATTCCTCCTTCTCTTCCTCCTCCTCCTGCTCCTTCTTCTCCTTCTCCTCCTTTAACCAGCGACTCGGCATCACACGTCTTCCCGAAGGTCACCAGGAGGAGGGAAGGTGAAGGTAACTCCATTGAGTCCATGATAGGCGGGGATCAGTCGCTGCTCCATCCATACAAGGCAAGCAGGTCACCACGGCCGCTAAACAACAACACCTTAGCCACGTGACCTCACTCCTCGCTCAGGGGATTCGACCATTTGTAAAAGGAAAACAAGTGTTAAAATCCTGAGCGTCTCGTCGGGCTTCAGAGAACATTACTTTATTTTCTATTTTCCTTTCATCTTCGAAATGCGGTTCCATCTTAGCTTCACCCATTTGTCACACTGATAACAGAGCACAACACACCACACCCACACGAGCTGCACATCAGGGTAAGCACGAAAATTCAGAAATATGGTATGTTACATATAAACATTAAAATTCTGATATGCATTAACTAATTGCTAATCAACATATATGTAACATTTATAATTTCCGACATACCTCGCTATTGTAATGT
>JAXIVD010003704.1:35000-37500 GCA_036785275.1 Cancer borealis
TCGGTTTTAACACTCATTCCTTGTTCCTAGTCGTACACCATCACCACCACCACCCCAACCATCACCACCACCACTAAGTCCATTCTGCTTTGTCTGTGTCCTTGCTACCTGTCTGTCTGTCTGTCTGTCTGTCTGTCTGTCTGTCTGTCTGTCTGTCTGTCTGTCTGTCTGTCTGTCTGTCTGCCTGTCTGTGTCTATCTGTCTGTCTATCTGTATGTCTGTCTGGCTGTCTCTGTCTGTCTGTATATCTGTTTGTCTGTGTGTATGTTTATGTGTATGTCTGTCTGTCTACCTGTCTGATTTTTCTTCTTCAGAAATGTTAAATCTTTCACACGCGCAGCAGAGGGGTCAGGTAAATGACACTTCTTTGAAAATAAAAAATAATAAAAAAGGTTGGTTGGTGAAATACGTTCCGAGTAACTTCTTCCTCTTCCTCTTGCCGTGTGAGTTATATCGATCATTATAATACTTTGAAACTTAGTGGGAATATTAGATGAAACCGATCGGATGTACTCTGGCAAGTAGATTGTAAAAGTGACAAGGGATACGGAGCTATTTTCATTTTTTTCGTTTTATTGTTACATAATTTCTACCGACTGACGAATTATTTTATGTCTGTGTGGGAGAATTCAGTTTAAGTTAGAAAATGTAAATACGTCGAATATTTGCGTAAGTCAGATTATATTTTTCAAGGGTTAGACAGACAAATGCAATCAGTTATGTTATTTACCAAATGTTATTTATATATAATAAAGTACGTAGGATTAGGAGTACTATTAATATCGCTGAATGAAGATGCTAATCAATAATATGTATAATAATATATACCTGATCTCTCTCTCTCTCTCTCTCTCTCTCTCTCTCTCTCTCTCTCTCTCTCTCTCTCTCTCTCTCTCTCTCTCTCTCTCTCTCTCTCTCTTTCTCAACGACCTATCAAATCAACTACATCCTCGTTTTTTTTATTTAACTCGTTCAAAACAGAACCCAGTCGTAAGGAAAGCTACGCCTGTCTAGCACGCAACCGTTGAAATTTTTCTTTTTAACAATTTTGTATTTATAAGTATTGACATTTAACATGCAATAAATGCCATTGATGACTAATACTATAATTCCATTTGAGGTGACACCATGAAGGTAAATTATTTGGGCTGACTTCAGAGACACTTTGTAACATGTAACTAAGGGATTATAACCTTTCACGAGAGACCTTTAGAAATACATCATTGCGTTGTGGAAAACAAAGAAATAGAAAAAGTTTAGCAATGAAGAGTAACAAAGTATACCAAATCAGAGCTGAACACATTGCCTTCCCAAAACAAAACCAGTCAAATAAAGCAGAATAGTGATTGTATGTAATTTTAATGCAAATTGAAAATGTTACGTCAAAATAGTTTCTCAATTTTAGTTTATATCCCTGGCAATTTTGGCTCAAAATATTACTATTTTTGAATGTGATGAAAGTTGTTATTTAAAGGTTCGTGGGCACCAAGAACACGATGGTGGACTCAGTTTTGTTTACTTATATATTAAACATGGTTTCATCCTGGCTTGCCGAATACAACTGACTCAATATACTTTATTTTATGGTGAAATAGTGTTTAATATATGAGCAATCATAAAACTGAGTCCACCATCATGTTCTTGGTGCCAAAGAACCTTTATGTAACAATAATAATCACATTAAAAAATATTAACATTTTACACTAAAATCGCCAAGGTACACCCCTAAGGATTTTGATGATAAATAGTTTTTTTTAAATTACTCAAAAACTATGAGGTTTACGTAAATAATGTATTGAACATAGAAAATAGAACATAACATTTCCTTTCTTTTGAGAAACAATGTATATAGACTCTTAAGCAACTGAAAAAATTATACATTTGTGTTGATCAAAAAAACTTTTTATCACACTTATTTTCTCCAAAACTGTGAGAGTAATTAAGGCAATCATCAAAGATTAAGATAGAACTTTCCAAGCTTAACAATTTTGCTTCAATAAAAGTTTTCCGTAGAACTGATAGTTAAGCAGTTAAATGCAAAAAAAAAACTAATTTCAATCCCAATCCTGATCCAAGTTTTAGGCTCCCAGAAATAAAATTCGTCTCCGAGACTGATGCTAGAAGCATTATGTTAATAACAGTTGTTGCTACGATGCACAAAAAGACTTGTTTTGGAAATTATAATGTAAAAACAAACACTTGGAGAGAGAAATGCGGGAATAAACACTTTGATTTCACTGAATAGCAAATAAAACATTATAAAAAACACCAGGAAAATCATAAAACTATTATTATATTTTAGAAACCAAAGAAAATATTAATAAACAATGAAATTAAGAAAAAAATATTTAATAAGCTAATAACTTTGTACGCATATTTTTGGTTATTTTTCATAGATTTTTTTGTTTTGTTTATTGGTACTAATATGTCTTCTTTTATATGTATTTTAATTATTTTTAAGATAATAAATGCAATATCTACCTTTTATTTTATATAAGTT
>JAXIVD010003705.1:0-2500 GCA_036785275.1 Cancer borealis
GGGAGAATAGAGGGAAGGAGCAAAGCTGTGTTCTGATTAATATTATTATTATTATTATTATTATTATTATTATTATATAGTTGTTTGTGTGGTAGTAGTAGTAGTAGTTGTTGTATTACTATTATTATTAGTAGTAGTAGTAGTTGTTGTTGTTGTTGTTGTTGTTGTTGTTGTTGTTATTGGTGTGGTAGTGGTGATGGTGGTGGTTATGTCCTATCATAATACGCTTTTAATCCCTTCATTATAAACGTAATAATTCTGCAGCAGTTTTACCGCTATCATCATCATCATCATCATCATCATCGTACATACATATTTGTCATCGTGTGAAAATACTTACTAACGTCAAGGAATTACGCAACTCTCTCTCTCTCTCTCTCTCTCTCTCTCTCTCTCTCTCTCTCTCTCTCTCTCTCTCTCTCTCTCTCTCTCTCTCTCTCTCTCTCTCTCTCTCTCTCTCTCTCTCTCTCTCTCTCTCTCTCTCTCTCTCTCTCTCTCTCTCTCTCTCTCTCTCTCTCTCTCTCTCTCTCTCTCTCTCTCTCTCTCTCTCTCTTCTCTCTCTCTCCTCAAAATTAAATTGAACACAAATAATCTGGCAGAACAAAATAACCAACGTAGGATGTAACAACCTCAAAAAGGTCACACACACACACACACACACACACACACACACACACACACACACACACACACACACACACACACACACACACACAAACATCAAGAGAGAGAGAGAGAGAGAGAGAGAGAGAGAGAGAGTGAGAGAGAGAGAGAGAGAGAGATGAATTAAGCTTTTACATCATTCTTCTCTTCACTGCTTTCCTGTGGGCGTTTGGTGCACCTGTTCTCCCTTTTAAACCTTCTTGGCCGCGGGTTAAGGCGGTCCGTTGGGCGTAACGAGGATGGGTTTAGCGGTCATTGCATATCTGAGAGAGAGAGAGAGAGAGAGAGAGAGAGAGAGAGATAGAGAGAGAGAGAGAGAGAGAGAGAGAGAGAGAGAGAGAGAGAAGAGCACTTATTGTCTCTCGTCACTGTTATATTTGCTTGCTCTTGCTCTCCTTTTGTTTTTTTATCTAGAGAAGAGAGGACAAGGAGAAGGGGGAAGGGGAAGGAAAAAGTGAGGAAGGAGAGGGTAGGGGAGGGTAGGGGGAGTGAAGGACACGTGCCTGGTGGGTGGGGGGAGGTGGGGAGGAAGGAAGGTCAGTGACTGTACCATATTTTAGGTGGTGGTAGCACTGATTGACTTCATTTAGGGTATAATGACCTTACTAATGAGTCTTAATGGAGTGGATGCTAGGAGCTGAGTGCCTTCGTTTGCCTCGGTAATGTTGGCATCCTTGATTGTGTCTGTTTGGGTTGGTTGGTAGCCATGGTTACCGCTGGAAGGATGATAATTGTACGTGTAATGATGATGTTTGGTACTTGTCTTGTTCTGGCTTAGTTAGGTTAGGAATCCTTCTCTAATTGGATTAATTGACTTGTTATAATGAGTGTTTGCATTTCCGGTCGGTGGATGTGAGCGGTGTGTGTGTCGCGTGTATACAGAATTACCGTGATCAGTGTGGTGTTTGTCAGTGTGTGTTTGTCAGTATGTGTGTCAGTGTGTGTTTGTCAGTGTGTGTTTGTCAGTGTGTGTTTGTCAGTGTGTGTTTGTCAGTGTGTGTTTGTCAGTGTGTGTATGTCAGTGTGTGTTTATCAGTCTGTGTTTGTCAGTGTGTGTTTGTCAGTGTGTGTTTGTCAGCATGTGTTTGTCAGTGTGTGTTTGTCAGTGTGTGTTTGTCAGTGTGTATGTCAGTGTGTGTTTGTCAGTGTGTGTTTGTCAGTGTGTGTATGTCAGTGTGTGTTTGTCAGTGTGTGTTTGTCAGTGTGTGTTTGTCAGTGTGTGTTTGTCAGTGTGTGTTTGTCAGTGTGTGTTTGTCAGTGTGTGTTTGTCAGTGTGTGTTTGTCAGTGTGTGTATGTCAGTGTGTGTTTGTCAGTGTGTGTTTGTCAGTGTGTGTTTGTCAGTGTGTGTTTGTCAGTGTGTGTTTGTCAGTGTGTGTTTGTCAGTGTGTGTATGTCAGTGTGTGTTTGTCAGTGTGTGTTTGTCAGTGTGTGTTTGTCAGTGTGTGTTTGTCAGTGTGTGTTTGTCAGTGTGTGTTTGTCAGTGTGTGTTTGTCAGTGTGTGTATGTCAGTGTGTGTTTGTCAGTGTGTGTTTGTCAGTGTGTGTTTGTCAGTGTGTGTATGTCAGTGTGTGTTTGTCAGTGTGTGTTTGTCAGTGTGTGTTTGTCAGTGTGTGTTTGTCAGTGTGTGTTTGTCAGTGTGTGTTTGTCAGTGTGTGTTTGTCAGTGTGTGTATGTCAGTGTGTGTTTGTCAGTGTGTGTTTGTCAGTGTGTGTTTGTCAGTGTGTGTTTGTCAGTGTGTGTATGTCAGTGTGTGTTTGTCAGTGTGTGTTTGTCAGTGTGTGTTTGTCAGTGTGTGTTTGTCAGTGTGTGTTTGTCAGTGTGTGTTTGTCAGTGCTC